>VYZS01096607.1:0-19098 GCA_013400695.1 Neodrepanis coruscans
CCGCTGCACGAGGCCGCCCCGCCCGCCCCGGGCCCCACGCTCACCAGCCCGTCGATCTGCACTTGCTTGACGGCCGAGTCCCCCGCGGCGGCGGCTTTGCCTTTGCCCTTGGCCGCCCCGAAGGCGCCGCCGGCCCCGCCCGGACCCTCCTTGCGCGACGCCATCGCTGCCCGCGCGCCGCCGGAAAGGGAAACGCGGCACACCGGAAGCGCCGGCGCGGCCGCGGCGGTGCGCGGGAAAGCGGCCCCGGGCGGGAACGAGGCCCTGTCTGACCCTGCCCGCAGGCACCGCGAGCCCGCCTGTGCCTGCAAAGACCCGGGAGCCTTGATCCTTGTGATTTGTTCCCTGTGCCTTGAGCCTTGTGCTTTGAGCTTTTTTTCTTCTGTCTTGTTCCCTGTGCCTTCCCACTTCACCCGGCCGGCCACTGGCCCAGAAGACCTTCTCCGCCAGCCTTCCTCCCCACAGAATCACTGAGTCCTTTAGGTTGGAAAGCACATCTAACCCTAACCCTAACCTCTGCCCAATCCAGAGCACGGCACTGAGTGCCACGTCCATCCTTTCCTTGAATACTTCCCAGGGACGGTGACTCCACCACTCCCCTGGGCAGCCCATTCTAATGTCTAACAACCCCTTCTGTAAATGCTTCCTGACATCCAACAGGAACCTCCTCCTTGCAGGTTGAGGCCATTTCCTTTCACCCTGCCATTTGTTACCCGGGAGAACAGCCCGGTCCCCACCAGGCCACAAAACCTGTCACAGAGTCGCAGAGAGACGGGAGGTCTCCCCTGGGCCTCCCCTTCTCCAGGCTGGACACCCCCAGCTCCCTCAGCTCCACAGATCCCACTGGATCTGTGCTCCAGACCCTTCCCCAGCACCCCTGGACCTGCTCCAGCCCCTCCGTATCCACAGGGAGGGCCCAGGACAGATCTCAGGATCTGAGACCGGGCACAGGTCACGGTCCCAGTGCCACGGGAGGGCTCCCAGCAGCTCCCAGCAGCTCCCAGCAGCTCCCAGCAGCGGAGACTCTGCTCCCGGGAGGATTGACACCAATAAACCTGTGTGGGGATCAGGGAGATGCACTTTGAAGAGACAATAGATTTGAAAGGTTTGAAAAAGTTTGAAAAGTTTTGGAAGCTTTTGCTGTGGAGTTGTGTGAGTGTCTGTCCTGAGTATGAATAACAAGGCACTGGTGCATTGAGGAGATACAAAATCTTAACATTAGACACAAATCCCTGGACTACCAACTACTTGTGCAATTCTCAGGAATAAGTTGGTGTTGCAGTAAAAGTTATCTGTCGGTTTTGCTTTGCTGCTCTATTTTGCTTGAGGATTTTTTGTTTCTCTTCTGAAAAATGCAATGGGCTGTGAATGGGCTCTACCAGGCCCCCCAAAGCTGTATAGACACTATGCCAAATATGTAACCTCATAAAAACTTACAATTTTAAACGGAGATTGAAGGGGAAATTTAGAATTGCAGCATCACTGAGGTCAAATGTTCCTTGTGCCCCAAAAAGACTGAGGTGAACATGCAGCAGATGTTGTTCTAAAAGCAGTTTGTAGAGAGGCTGATGCAATAACAACCCCAGGTTTCAGGGCAGTTTGCTGTGGCCAACAAGCTCAGCCATCACGAAGGTGTTGCAGACTTGAGTCCTACCCTCAGCAGGTTTCCATGATGGAAGGTTGCACTCCCACTGGCACTGCCTTTTGAAGTCTTCTAGAGAATTAAGTTATTTAATTCAATATTATTATTTCACTTTGCTGTTATACTCACATGCGTATCCAGTTTTAATTTACAAATATGATCAAATAGTTTTAATTAAAGAAAGCTAAGGTTAGGAAATAGTATAGTAGGCTTCAACTCCAGCCCATGGACTTCTGAAGGTCTGTGGGCTACTTCCAAGATTTTGTTAAAAGGTATTTAAATAGAAAAACATACCCTCTGTCAGGAAATGTATGGTGCTTTACCACTGGCAAATTCTTAGGGATCCTTAAAGGAATTAAAACTCCTGAGATAAGAAAAATGTGATGCATTATTCCTGCCTATCAAGTTTTTGAACAGAAAGGCAATGTAATTTTAAAAAGGGGGGGATGGGGGGGGAAACCAACCATAAAAGCCCTGACAAGTAGCTACAGCACAGAAGATCAGCATGTTCAAAGAGGTTGCTGTGGGCACCCAAAATAGTTCTATTCAAGGAACTGGCATAGACTTTACACTACTTAAGGCACTGCCAGAAAACCTCAGTCAATTTGGTTAATTATGATTAACATGAAAAATGAAACACAAATATCAACTTTCTTTCCACTTTACAGAACTCACCAGATCACTGGAGGCAAGAAGCCATAAAAAATTTCACCATTGAAAATACTGAATTCCTGAAAAGGAGGCCAAGAAAAGGAAGATGTGAAGAATTTTAGTAACATTGCCCAAGCTACTCAGGAAAACCACCTAAACAGAAGACTTCCATCACAAAATATATTAGAAAATTCAAGTAGAGCACAATCTCCATTAATCATTTTTAAATTAAACTCTAAATCAAAAGACAGCTGGAAAGAACCAAAACCCTTTTATTCCACAGTTCTGCTTAAATAAAAACCTTGGTGAAACTGAGATGTGTCATCTCCCCCCACAGTACCTCTGCATACTGCAACCCTCATATCAGGGTTATGAGAGAACTAGAGCTGCTAAATCAAAATTATCTGAGTAGGGTTCAAAGATATAATCCCTTCCAAATCTTCAGACAGACTTTACCTTAAGGGCTGAACCAACTTGAATTTCATTTGCATGTGCTGCAGGCTAAGACCACGCACCAGAGGTGGGCTTGTTACCACTTGGTAAATGGGTCATGTCTGACTTCTGTGGTTTTTTTCTCTACCCTCTCAGCAATTCCAACTATTTCTAAGCGTAATTAATACTTTAATTTCATTATCACAAAGTGTAAAAGAATGGGGAAGAATCACTTAGGCTACACATATCGCAGTCTGTACTTGCACTGAGACACAACACTACCCCAAATACAAATAACTAATAACTGCAGTTGCCTAAACCAACTATTATTATGTTAAAAAAAAATTGTTTCCAGTAAAATAATCTCCAAAACTCAGTGGCAAAATATTCTGTTAACACAAACTTAAAATTGCCTTGTAATATCTTGCAGCTTTTCAGAAGTTCCAAGTTCAGAAAAGCTCAGTTTTCTGAAAGAGATGAGGTATTCAGGCTTAAGCTTACAGCCATTATGAAACACAGGCATGAGGCACATCTCCATATGAAAACACTGATGACCTTTTCCAGTGTGCCATCATAAAGGGCTCCTTAAAAATTAAATAAGAATCTAACATCTAACATAATTTCTGCATAAAGTTAAGGCTTGTATTTGGAAGGAGCATAGTGAACTTAAAGATGTACTTAATCCCTACATCCAAGTGAAAAGCTAATTCTGTGTGATTCTATTCATATCTTGGCATCTGCTCCTTTTGAAATTCCTTTCTTATTCACAGGACACCTTCTGATAGTAGCCTGTCATTTACATACCACCTTTATATCCCATAGGGAGAGTGAAAATCCTAATGACAAGAGGTCCCTCTGTGTACTCAGCCTGTCACTCACTTGATTCCCATGGGATGGGGAGAAGACAGAAGGATGGCAAGAAAACACGTGAATCACATTTCTGAAGCCATGGGACAGACAAGATACCTTAATACTCAATTTTCTCATTCACTTCTCCCCACCAAAAAAGGGGATCAGAAGAAAATGTAACAGGGTCCCCCCAGCAAATGCAGTTTTGGCAGGTGCCTGCTTGTGTAACTCTACAGAACCTACAGCAGCAGTCGCACTGAGCAGCCCTGTGTGCCATGTGCAGGCAATTCCAAATTCCAATTCCAGCCTCAGGAAGCAGCGTTGTATACAAGCCTGGTGTAAATCAGGGGTTTCAGTTATTTGTGTTCTGCTGACCACAGCAATTTAAGACTCAAGGAAATGAAATATCCTCAGGCATATCAGCCATGTTGAGGAAGGTTCTCCCTGATAAATGAGGCAGCACTCCACACCCACTTTGTTCAGACATCACTGATCACCAACTGAGACTCACTGAAGTCAAGCCCTTTGCATACTTATTTCTACAGCATCTACAACATTCTCTTTCATTGATAAATAGTCATCTTCTGAAGTGTCAGACATTCATCCAATGCTTACTACTTTCCACAGAGTAGCTCAATGAGAAAATTTAGGATCAGGTGCAATAAATGAATGGGCATTTTACACCAAAGAATTTTTAAGTGCTATTATTTCTCATGAGGCTAATTGAGATTTTAGAAGTTATTGGTACCAATACTGAAGTCTATTCCGTTTTTTTTTTCTAATATTCTTCAAGAGAATCAAAGTGAAAAAATTGTGTGTATTGGCTTTTTTATTTGAAATAGGAAATGGAAAGTAATAAGGTGCAGGAGTGATAGAAAAATGGTAAAAGTGGGAGCTGCAACAGCATAGAAACCCTCCAGGGACAAACATCAAATGCAATAAAGGAATAACAGACCCAGAATCTAAACTTTGAAAATTCAATTTATTTTCTGTAAGAATGGAGGTTTCAGAGGCCATACATGGTTTTAGCCATGGTCTTACACAGGCAACCTTTCAGCATTTGGTGGACTAAATGTAAAAGCATTATATTAAAAAAAATTAAGAGTAGCATAATATGTTTCTGTAAATGAAGGAAATGTTAAAAAATACAAACTCTTACCTTGGGAAAGTCTGGGTTCTTTTTCAGTGTTCAACTTTTTTTCCCTGCTTTTTTCAGTAACTGTTTTCCAGTAAGTGTTTTTAGTTACCTTCTATTTTTATTCACTCTTTTTATGTTCCAGGTGTCTATAGCTATTTTTTATTATTAGTGGATCGTTTACTACAGCACCTCAGACCCATTAGCATACATATAACAGGAACAAAGAAATTACAAAGGAATTAACAATAAAGTTGCCTAATTGAAAATGCATTTGATAAAGCAAATTCAGACTCAGCGGTAATTTTGGTCTATAAAACAAAGACAAGTTACTTCACAAAGTTCTTCTATGTTCCTAAGCAGAGCCAGACTCTTCCTAGAATATCAAGTTAGAAAATTATGTAAACATAGTGAGCCTATGGGATTTATAGCCACAGTGTAAAGATTGCAGTTCTCTGTTCCCAGTTAACTGATTTCTTCCTGAAATCAGTGAAAGGGTAAAGAGACACACACAGTATCTCTCGTGCCTGAACTAAATTCTCTTGCACAAATCAGAATTTTGGCCAAAAAGTTAATTTCTTGTTGGAGGTAAGCTTCCCACACAATTCATCTTTTGATGTCAATTTGTTCAGTCTTCTCCTCATAACCAATTATAGTTTCTTTCATCTCCATTAAGAAAGGTGAAGTTGCCTGCAAAATTCTTGTTCTCCAGAGCATTTTCAAAGTATCCGCTGAAATAAACAGTCAGTTAAAATCTGCATTGATATCCACTGTATTATATTTCTTAACGGTAAGAAATAAAGCAAGCCACCAGTATGTACTGAAACGTAGTATGCCAACCTCTACATTAAATGTGTGCTTCTTACGATACACAATTTAAAAGATAGTTAATGTGGCACATACAGTGCTGGGCAGTTATGGCATTTAAGCCAGAAGTAATTTTCTAACTAAAGAGTATAGTAACAGTAGAGCCAGAAAAGTGCAGAAGGCTTTTTTGTATAAAAAATTCTTAGCTTCTAGATTGTACCAATCCATAAAGGAAGAACAGATCTTGTCTCAGCCATAGTTATTATAAATCCAGATGCTGCATTCCCACGAGATAACAAAAATAGGCACTGTAAAAGATGAATGCACATGATGAAGGTTAATATTCAAAAGCTCAAGACCAGTCCCAAGGCAATGAGAGGAGGGGCCAGCAATGAATAATATACATTCTGATAAATATAATTTAGTAATAAATGTTTCTGAATCTTCTTCTATGGCCTGTACATACCTCAAAAAACTAAAAAATACACCTAGGAAAGTATTTTTAGTTATATTCCAAGAATTTTTTACTGGTCTGTGTTTATTATAGTTTTGTTTCCAAATGTTGTAATTGAAAACCATAACCTTTTCTGTTTTTGTAAGTCAGTTAATTTCTCATATCTAAGCATGCTGCTAGGACTTACTGTAGAAAACCACAGAGCCCACTTGCCCAAAAGAAGCACATTCAGACTTAAAAGCTCTGACACAGACCAAGTTTGGGAGAATATGAAACGGTTTTCTCAGCAAGCTACAAGCATTTGCCAAGTGCCAGCTATTAATGGAAATCCTTAAAACTAGGCCTACATCAAAGCTCTTTTGAAAAAGAACAGCTTTCACTTCAAGTAATCATGTCACGGCAATTTTGTTATTTAATTCTACTACTGCATTACCTAGCATCTCAAAAACAGAGCTGAATTCATATATGCCAAGAGATAGTCTGCTCTACAAAGACATAATTTTCTGGTGGTGCATATTCTGTGTACAGTGCAACTGGTGAAGCCTGGCTTCCTGGGATGCCTAGTTCACCATTGTGCAGGTTTGGACAGGTCAGCGAGAAGCTCTCTTCCCACTCTGGATATTGAGAAAGGAGGTCTTCTTCAGTCACACTTCCTTCTCATAAATAATAGTATTTACCACAAAATAATATTTACCTACAAGGTATTACTAGTATTGATAAAGTCACTGGAACTGTTTTTTTTAGATCAGAAATGTACCCTAAACCTGTATCTGTCCAGCAGTGATCAAGGATTTCTATTTCTGTACTGTACTTCTCTGCACTGCTATAGTATTCTTACAGACATTACTTTTAACATTTAAAATTTATTAAAAAGAAACTTTAAAAGAATTGCTGAAAAGTGAAATAAAATTTACAGAATGGTACTGCAAGTAGTTTTTGATCTAATTAATGCTATCTTCTGCACAGTGGAGAAATCTGTGCTGTTTTGCCTGCTAGACAACCTTTTGAACATATTTTACCATACCAATCACATTACAACTTTTCTGTTATGATAATATTTACCAACTGAACAGGGAAAGAGTATCTCATCACAATGGTATTTAACACCCTACACTGGATTCCATCTTATTTTGCACTTGGTTCAAAAACTAGTTCAAGCTCTCATTTACTTGTTTTTCCTTGTTATCTTCATTCTGCAATAGCAGCTGTTATCTTTGTATGTTCCTCTAATAAGGTTTTACTTTGGAGTGTTTTTGTCTAATAGTTTAAATAATGAAATTGTGCAGTTAGATGGAAGAACTGGGTCATCATAGCACTATGGGAACATGTCAGCCACAGGACTGAAGTTTAATAAAGACTTTTATATTTAGGACTATGTTTAATAATGAATTCAATGTATCGCTTAGCTCATAATAAGGCATATATCCATGTATGTCCACAACACTCATGAGCACATGCAACTATGCCCTGAAAACAGCTGCAAAGAAGGATTTAACGGCAGAAAAATAGTGTCAACAGCATAATTGGATCCTGTGGAAAATATTCTCGATCACCTGATTTGAATTTCTCAAATAATAATCAAATCCTTTATTTTTCAGTTTCTCTTAACACTAACTAACCTGCTTGGAAGCACATATTTTCCATGTCTGTTTGCTAGAAAAGTAGCAAATGTTGCTATTTTGCCCAGCTGTATGACAGGTGGGTATTTGCTTAAATGACCTTAGAGCAGCCTGACTGATTACAACGAACTAGCAGGTACTTGCCATGTTTTTACTTGCAGTACAGTTGTTCCTGACAGAAAGATGTCTCCTGAGGAACCTGTGTAGCAAGACAGATGCCTCCAATTACCATTTTGATGGTGTTAAGGTATCACATCCCTTTGCCTGCCTAAAACAGAGGCGTTAAGTTCATTTTTATAATGCCAGGTGTCTGGAGTGCTCATGTTTTCTGTTGGATTGGGAGAAGTTCCTGCAATCGCTTTTGGAGTGACAGCTGCAGTAAAATTAAAAAATTAAAATTAAAAACTCCAGACTGCAGTAAAATTAAACTATTTGTCACGGGGGAAAAAAAATAAGGAAAAGAAAAAGTAGCATTAAAATGTAGAATATGTGCTTTTCAACTTCCATTTTGTGCTCACTGAGCTTAGGTTCATGTAAGCGATACAATACAGGCGAACAATATAAACAGTCATTGAATAAGCCTTCCTAAACCATCCTAAGCCTTCCAGGCAACTAGCAAAAGGTGTAGAGAATGCAGTCTTTGGCTGCATTGGAGAAGGTTTAGATTGGATATTAGTGGAATTTCTTCACAGAACGAGGGATTAGACATCGGAATGGGCTCTCAGGGAGGTGGTGGAGACACCATCCGTGGAAGTGTTTAAGAAAAGACTGAAAAGACTGACTTAGTGCCACGGTCTAGTCGACAAGGTGGTGTTCGGTCATAGGTTGGACTCAGATCTCAGAGGTCTTTTCCAACCTGAATCCGTGATTCTGTAGAGTGACGTGTGATTAAACTACAGTCTCTGGGACAGCAATTGTCATGTTATCACTACAGTGGATTACAAAAAAAAAAAAAACAACCCGGTGTATTTCTCATCCTTGCGAAGGGCAGGAGCCAGCAGAGCCCGGCAGGACACGGCCACTGCCCCAGCCCAGCGATGACCCGCGGCCGGGGCAGGACGGGCCGGGGGGGNTGGTGGTGTCCCCCAGAGGTCAGTGCTGGGCCCAGTCCTGTTCAATATCCTTATTAATGATCTGGATGAGGGAGTTGAGTTCACCATTAATAAATGTGCAGATCCCCCCAGCTTGGTGTTAAGTGTCGATGTGCTGGAGGGTAGGAGGGCTCTGCAGAGGGACCTTGACAGGCTGGAGAGGTGGACTGAATCCAGCAATACGAGATTTAAAAAGACCAAGTGCCTGTTCCTACACTTTGGCCACAACAACCCCATGCAGTGCAACAGGCTGGAAACAGAGTGGCTGGAGAGCAGCCGGGGAAAAAGGGATCTGGGGGTGCTGACTAACAGGAAACTGAACATGAGCCAGCAGTGTGCCCAGGTGGCCAAGAAGGCCAATGGCATCCTGGCCTGTATCAGGAATAGTGTGGCCAGCAGGATTAAGGAAGTGTTTCTACCTGTGTACTCAGCACTGGTTGGGCCACACCTTGGGTTCTGTGTCCAGTTCTGGGCCCCTCAATTTAGGAAGGATGTTGAGGTGCTGGTGCTTGTGCAAAGAAAAATGAGGATGGTTAAGGGTCTGGAGCACAACCCCTGTGAGGAATGGCTGAGGGAGCTGAGGTTTATTCTGGAGAAGAGAAGGCTCAGGAGGTTGTAGCCTCTGTGGGGTCAGTCTCTTCTCCCAGGCAACCAGCAGTAGCACAAGAGGCCACAGTCTTAAACTGTGCCAGGGTTGATTTAGGTTAGACATTAGGAAGAAGTTCTTCACAGGGAGAGTGATCAGGCATATTCCACGGCTGCCCAGGGAGGTGGTGGAGTCACTGTACCTGGAGGTATTTAAGGAAAAGACTGGATGTGGCACTCAGTGCCATGCTCTAGTTGACAAGGTGGTGTTAGGTCAAAGGTTGGACTCGATGATCCCAGAGGTCTTTTCCAACCTAGTTGATTCTGTAATTCTGTGATTCTGGGTTTGCATTTTATTGTCTAGTTGGAATGTTCTGGAGCCATAAACTTCCAGAGTTTTAGTCATATGGACAGTCAGACTTCTGCTTGAGTTGTTTGGATTCTGTTAGCAAGTTTGAACAAAGGCGATTAATGCTAATACAGTTTAACTTGCATACAGTGATTATTTTGTGCTAATTCGTAGAATTTTGGAATGTCTTGGCTTGGAAAAGGCTTTAAAAATTGTCTAGGTCTAGTTCCCTGGCATGGACAAGGACACCTTCCAGTAGACCAGGTTGCTCAAAGCCTCATCCAGCCCAGCCTTGAATACTTCCAGGAAATGGGACTTCTACATCTTCTCTGGACAACCTGTTCCAGTATTCACCACTCTCACAGTCAAGAATTTCTTATATCTAATCTAAACTGGCCCTTGTTCAGTTTAAGCCATTCCCCCTTGTCCTGTCATTACACGACCTTGTCAAAAGTCCCTCTCCAAGTTCTTGCAGGCTCCCTTTAGGTAAAGTCTGATGTAAGGTCTCCTTAGAGCCTTCTGCAGGCTAAGCAGACCCAACTCTCACAGCCTGTCTTCATAGGACAGGTCTTCCAGCTCTGGATCATCTTCATGGTCCTCCTCTGGACTTGCTCCAACAGGTCCATGTGCTTTTTATGTTTGGGTTGCCAGAGCTAGACACAGTAGTGAAGGTGGCTTCTCACAAGAGCAGAGGGGCAGAATCACCTCTCTCTGCCTGCTGCCCACACTGCTTTTGATTCAGCCCTGGACATGATTGGCTTTTCAGGCTGCAAATGCACATTGACAGATCATGTTGAGCTTCTTGTCTACCAACACTTCTGAGTCCCTCTCCTCAGGGCTGCTCTCAGTCCATTCCCTTCCCAGCCTGTATTTGTACTCAGGTTTGCCCTGACCCACTTGCAGGACTTGCACTTGGCCTCGTTGAACTTGAGTTTTGCATGGTCCCACCTCTCAAGCCTGTCCAGGTCCCTCTGGATAACACCCCTGCCCTTCAGTGTCAACTGCACCACACAGCTTGATTCTGTTGGCAAAGGATCCACACTGTCCATGTCACTGAGGAAGATGTTAAACAATGCCTATCCCAATACCAGCCCCTGATCTTCACTTGGACATCAAGTTGTTGAGAGCAACCCTCCAGTGAATTCCTTATGCACCAAGTGATCCATTTGTCAAAGCCATCCTCAATTTAAAGACAAGGATGTTGTGCATGACAGTGTAAAAAGCTTTGCACAAGTCCAATTAGATGACATCTCTTGCCCTTCCCTTATTCATTAGCACTGTAACCTTGTCATAAAAGGCCACCACATCTTTCACAATTTGCCCTTAGTGAAGCCCTGTTGCCTGTCACCAGTCAACCCTTTGTTTTCCATGTGCGTTAGTATATTTTCCATGAGGATCTGCTCCTAGATCTTGGCAGGCACAGAGGTGAGTGACTGGCCTGTTGTTCCCCAGATCTTTTTCATTTCTGTTTTTAAAAATAAATTAAATTTTGAAACTTAGTAAGAAATTAGTTTAAAAATAAAATAAATTTAAAAAATAACTTTATTTGTTAAGTAGAAGTTCATATGGTAGGTCGTATCTGAACATAAATGTAAGGACTCAGCATTGTTGCTGATATGAAATATTTTTAAATCATTTAATGTAACTTAATGTTATTACTGGTTAATCATGTTTACAACCAGGGAAACCTTGCTGATGTCTTCAGATGGGCTGCTGCATTCAGATTTTTGGGTGCTGTTTACAAATCATGGTCCCTGAAAAGCTGGATGTTGCTCATTCTTAAGTACCTCACATCAGCGTTTTGCTGTTGTAAAAAATACAAGTTTATTTTTTTGTTTAGAAATCACTGTTGCTTTCGGTTTTCAGATGTGTTATAAAAGAACTGGAATCATTGGGGAAAGCTCTGTATGGAGCAAAATTAATTGCCCAGAGATTTCAAGTTCGAAACTGTTCTCACCACAAGGATCCTGTGAGTGGTTCGACCTGTTTACTTTCCATGATTGAAAATGACAACCCTCATCACTTCTTTATTGCTACACAGGTAAAAGTTCATGGGAAGTGTAATTTCTGTTTCATTTCAAGTGATCCTGTGATACCTAAAGATAAGGAAGCCTACAATAACCTCGATTAGGAGATTTTTACATAGTGTGTGGAAATTAATCATGTAAAGCCTTGTTCTTAAATATATTTGATAATTATGAAGCAGGGAATCTTTTCTCTTACTTGAAGGACTAGAGTTTTTCACCTTACAAGGATATTTCTTAGTTTAGCAGAAAGTGTAGAAGACATGCTGACCACCTCTTGACATGTAAGAAAACAAGTCATGAATGTAAATTTCCATAATACTTGTGTGTATCCCCTTCCCTGAACTGCTTTGCACAGTAATCTGAAAATTGAAATAAAGTCTTAAACATCCATGTAGCTTCAATTTTAAGAAATTTTGAACTAACAAATAAATAACCGTACAACTAGGAAAGGCAGGTTTTGCCCTGGTTTGTTATTGGGATTGCATGTATAATTGATACACAATATATATAAAATGGCTTATAGTAAAGTTATGTAAAGTAGTTACGTAAGATACAAACAAATTTTTTTTTTACAGAAAAAATTATGTCATTGCTTGTGGTCTGCACACTAGTGAACTGGGAGTTTTTCCTCAAAAAATGCATGTATGCATATATGTGCAGGAAAAAAGGAAATGCTGATAAATTTTCCCTTAGAATTACAGCTAATTAGGAGAGAAATTGAAATTTAAATTGCTCTGAAAGGCACTGCCATGTATATCTGCTAGATTAAGTTTCTTACCGTTTTCATAATGTAATTTATCTTCATAGTTTTGCATTAAAAGTAGGTGGATTTGAATTGCAAATATCATTTAATCCCAAAATATTGACTAAAGTATTTAATTTTGCAGGACCAGGATTTATCAAACAAAGTGAAGAAGAAGCCTGGTGTTCCTCTCCTCTTTATTATTCAGAACACGATGGTGCTAGACAAACCTTCTCCTAAATCTTTGGCATTTGTTCAAAAGTTACAGACAAACCAGCTTGTTCCAGAGTACCAAAAACAAAGTATTGTGGAGCTTAAAGAAAAAGAAGGACTAGCAAAGCAAGAAGGTGAAAAAAGGAGAAAACGCAAAAGGGCAGGTGGCCCCAATCCACTCAGCTGTCTGAAGAAGAAAAAGAAGAAAACAGAGGAGGGTCAGGAGCCTTCTGCTGAAAAGAAGAAAAGAAGAAAAAGAAAGCGAAATAGAATTAAAGCAGAAGCTGTACAGTCAGTACAGAGGAATGAAGGAGAATAGGCCCATCTCTGTAAACAACACAGTGCTTGAGCATTGTTTGAACATTGATTTTGTATTCAGTCATGTGAAATTGAGTTGTTAATATTAAAACTTATTTTTATTTGGTGGTATTGTTTATTACTGTATCTCAATGTTTGGAGGTTATTGTCCTAATAAATTATTCTGTTACTTGGAAATTGGATTTTTGACAAAATATTTAGGAACCCTCATCTTCCTTTATTCTCTACAGTATCTTGGTTCCTATTAGGTTGCTATTCTTATTAAACTAGTTTTGACAATTGGCCTGTTACAGTTTGTGAAATTGATGTAAACACAACAGTTTATTTATCTCTTGTTGGAATACAAAAGTTAACTGTTTCTCCAAGTGACCAGATGCCCTCACAAGTCCTGTCCAGCATGAATTACTCTGTAAATGCCATGTGAACTGGTATGTCTGTTGATCTTTATTTCCTAGGAAGATTCTGGAGTGTGGATATTCCTGACATTATAATGGCATCTCTATCTACTTAACCTGTAGTTTATTCTTAATTTTTAAATAGGATGAATATAACTTGCAAATGCTGAATCAAAACACTGGCTAACACCCAATGCCATCACAGTATGGCACAGGTGTGCAGGAGTGCTGGAACACAAGGCAGCTGGCAGTGCTGCCTATTTCACTGTTCTGTGAGATTATGAACGGAACTGGCTTGGAGGAGAGTCATGATTTAGCCCCAGCTGGCAGCTCAGCCCCACGCAGCCATCCACTGAGCTCCCCCTGTGCTGAGGTGGAGAGAATCAGAAGGGTGAAAATGAGAGAACTCATGAGTTGAGATAAAGACAGGTTAATAGTGAAAGCAAAAGCCACACACACAAGCAAGGCAAAACAAGGAATTAATTCACAACTTTCCATGGATGGGCAGGTGTTTGGTTGTCCCCAGGAAAGCAGGGCTCCGTCGTGTAATGGTGACTTGGGAAGACCACTCAATATCCTCTTCTACCTCCTCCCAAGCTTTATATGCTGAGTGTGTTGCCATATGGTAGGGAATATGCCTTGGATCAACTCAGATCAGCTGTCCTGGCTTTGTCCCCTCCCAACTCCTTGTGCACCCCCAGCCTATTTGAGGGTGGTATGAGAGGCAGAAGAGGCCTTGACCCTGTTTAAGCAGTGCTCAGCAGTAACAAAAACATGCTGACACTGTTTTCAGCATAAACCCAAAAAGACAGCTACTGCAACAAAAACTATCCCAGCCTAAAGCAGCACATGGAGGAAGTTTCTCAAACTCTTTAAAATACCTGATTTCTTTTGGTGGCTATTGTTTCCTATACCTCCTTACATGTGTGGTGGTGTTAGAGTCAGAAGTGAGTGACTGAGATGACATAATAGAGGGGTATGTACTATAGTACGTGCTGTGGCTTAGGTGTGCTCTCACAGTGTTCCCAGTCAACACTTGCAAATTTTTAACTTTCCTCAGTGTATCATTTATTTTCAAGATAATTTTTGTGTGCGTTGTCTGCACACGTTCTTGGATGTCTGGAACACAGCTATAATATATTATGCTTTCTGTTGGCCTTTCAAATTATAAGGACCATTGTTTTACAGAGTTCGAGAAACCAGCTTGAGTGATGGGAGTTGGCCAGTCTTAGAGGCAACTGTGGGGTCATTCCTTAGAATCTGCAGAGTATCCCTCTGGGCAGCACAGGGAGGTGCATGGTGCACTGCTGCTGTAGCCCCAGTCCAAGCCATTCCTTGCAACACAGCTGCTAGGAGCAGACTGTTCGTTTACTGTTCTGTACAAGAGACCACATTCATCTCGGGAATGGACTGTGAGAGACAGAAGCAGTGGAGAAGGATGCTATAGGTAAGATGGAAGTTTTAATTGAAATTTAAAACAGTCATGATCATCATGGTATTGTTCCTACACTGATTGCTAAAGTGAGTCCTGAGAAATTTAGTAACTCCCAGGAATATCTTAGTGTATCATATTTGTTTAGTGTGTATGGCCTTTCTCAAGCTGTCATAGTCTCTTCACTTATTTGGGCACAGCCCCTTGTTAATGTAGTTTTGCTTTCCATTCTTCCATAAATATTGCTTGTATTTCTTCCCGCTCCTCAATCTCACTCACAGGCATCAGCAGAGATGGTTCATCATCAAAGTCTCATTCTAAGTCAAAAGTATATTAAAACCCAGTAACCTCACTAAAAACATTATTTTTAAAAACAATTTACAGTAGTCCCTTTCAGTACTGTTAAAACACAAAGCTTAAATACCCTTTTTTTGAAGACTTTGAAGACAGACAAAAATGTAATTCCTGAAAAAAAATACTTTAATAGTCCTCTAATGACTTTCACCTTAAGGAATTTAAAACAATATTTATGTTTCCTTAGCATTTTGTTAACACGAACTGAGACATGGTGTTGCCATTGGGAAGAACTGGAATGCAAAGGGAGTGAACTCTTAAGAGAAAAGCTGTAATATTTATCTGCATAGCTGCAGCTCTCCTCCAGCAAGGTAAATAACTTGCATGTCAGCTTTGGGAGAGAGCTCCTGCCCAGGCAACAAGCAAAGGCAGTCAGACCATGTTTTGTTAGCATTTTGAAATTTGAAAAAAAAAGAAAGCCTACCCTAGTTTCCAAGTGAAGCAAGTCCTCCAGGCCAAAGCTGCCTGGCTGTATTTATACATTAAATCAGTAACACTTGGAGCCGCCTGTAACACCAAGCCCAGCTGGACCGGCTGGCTCTGCCTGGGCTGGGCTCTCGTAGCACACACCAGCATGGTCCCGTGTGGATGATCTCAGGCTGTTCTGCCTCTGCCTGCCAGGGTTGGTGAGGTTTAGCTGGCCCAGGCTATAAACCATGATGAGCCCCTCTAGTAATTCAGCAGTGTGAGTCACTGGGAGCATCCTTAGGCCTATGGAAAAAGCCACTGTGGAAGTACCCACAGAGCTAACTTCACTGTTGTAGGTGTTCACTCCATGTTCTGCCAAAAAAGCCACTGTCTTACCAATAAATGGTCTGGATTTGTGGCCACAACTCTAGTCTAGATAGGGTTCCAATATAACTTTTCTAATTAAGTTTAGGATGATTTTCTGTAGGGTGTCAGAGGGACTGGTTTCAGTTTTGAAACCAGTTGAAAGCCAGAAGTAAATTAAAAGATGCTTGAGCAAAAACGTCTTTCGGGCTATTGATTTCCTCTTTTCTCTGTCAGCATAAATATATACTGGAATTCTAGGCAGTACCTCACTAAATATTTTTTTTTTTTAAGAAGAGGGAAATAACTGGAGTTGTCCAGTACAATGTATGCTACATGTGCAGAGTAATAGAGGAAAACAATGATACATCAGTCACAGTCTACAGGGAATTAATGCTGAATTTAGGACAGAGTCTCATCTACCAGCAGCAGAAGATATTTATCTAGATTGCCTGCCAATCCAATTGGGTAGATTTATGTGTTGTTTGGTCTGGTATTGTACAATAAATCACTCCCTGAGTATCTGTTAATGACACTAAATAGATGACTTAATTAGAAGCTTCTTGAACCTCTGATGTTTATGAATCATTGAAGTAAATATGAATATGGTATACTTGAAGAATACATACATTCAAGTGGTGAAAAGAAAATAAGATGTCCAGACAGTCCTGCTCGTTTGTTTTCAGGTGTGATACAGTGTGAATGACTTCTCCATCAGTTTTAGTGTTCCTGGAGTTTCTTGAACATATTCTGTCAGGTACAAGATGAAGAACTTTGGAGCAAAACCATTATTTATACTCATTGCATCTTTCAGATAGACATTTCACAAGCAGCTATTGTATATTTCATACCTCTGTGTGGGCGTAATATCTCACACAGGGAGCAGCCGGAGATAGGGAATGAACAAATAAAAGCCCCAGCAGGTGTTATCATTTACAATTTAAGGGAGAAAGATTGCAGTGTTCAGAGAGAGAATGACAGAAAGCAAAAGTTTTAGTACCCAGAGAGTCTGGGGTGAGAGATAGACTACAGCTTGTGATTTAGGAATGGCCTAAGTAATGCCAGGAGAGGGGTTTGTGATGTATTTCTGGTAATTATTATGTCTGTGCACTCCAAGCCCCAGATTTGTTTCAGAGAACTCAGCTGTCTGCTCACGGAGGCAGTCATTTTGTAAAAGTTCCTACAGCTTGTTATAGAAGAGACAGGCTGAGCTCTCTCAGGAGGACTTTATTTTCTGATTTCTTCCCCTGCCTTTGAGAGGGAGAGCATGCAGCTGTGCTCTGTGTATGAATACAGGGAAGCAATGAAGCTGTTAACAAGGGCCCAATTAAAAACAACCCAGAGCCAAGAGCTGGAAGGAAGAAAAGAGACAATAGTCACTGGGATTTAAAGAAACCAAAGAAGAAAGAAAAATGTATATGAGGGATTCTGGGTGTTAACTGGAGGAAACAACTGATCAGCAGCAAAAGATGAACCAGAAAGGGCTAAGCAGTCAAGAAGTGTAGGGAACAGAATAATAACCCATAGCAAATTTAAAAAAATAAATAAATCTAATTTCTTGAAGAAAACCTCATTGCTCTTTGTGACTCTGTTTTTGCCTTTTCAACACAGGGAGCTGGAATGACTAAACTGCTTGCAGATCCTATGTTAATAGTCCAAGAGTTCCTGCAGAATGTAGATCTCATGATGACAAACACCCTGTGTCTTTTTGGTTTTTCAATATCACACAATTTACAGCACTGGCAAGTTGTCAGCCAAATCATTCTACTGTAGAACTTGCCTGACACTGCATGTGGCTCACTGCCCAGCATGCAGATATGCCATCCAGGAGCAACCTTACTCATGCCATTATTGATAAGGTGAATTCATGCAGTTAATTTCTCCTGAGAGTACTCACAGCAATAATCTGGGATAGCAAGCACTTCTGGCTATGGAGTTCATGACCCAGAGCATGGTATAGGGGTTTTTTTGGAGTCTAATCTAGCAGGAACTCCGTAGATGACCTCAAAAGTTTCTTGTTGCAGTCTTGACTTCTGGTTGATCCAGAATGATCTTTTTGCAATGTTAATTCTTCTGAGACCAAAGATGCTACTTATTTGATTCTTCAGGGCAGTTACTCTTTCAGACTGTCTTGGAGAAACACTGAGGAAATTTTTCACTTAGTGAATTGGCACCCATTTTGACAGGCAGGTTTTCAGAAAAATTGAAGAGAGCACTGTTCTAAAATTCCTGGCTTCCTCTTTCACCCTGACCTCTTTTTCAGCTCCCAGGAATACGAGCAGAACTCTTCTGAGATCATCTAAAAATCTGTCTCACCCAGTGCAACACCTCCAATAGTGGCTGAAAGCTGTTTCTCAGGAGAAGGATTAAAATTGACAAAATGTCTTTTTTGGTGCTTCCTCAGATGACTTTCCAATTTTCTGACAATTTGTTAAGGAGTTCCGACCCTGGAAAAATATTTCATTTTTAACAGCAGACCATGAATTTCTGTTTCACTGGTTTGTCCAGTCTCTCCTTGAACTCATACTAACTTTAAGCCTCTCATTTTCTATGGTAAGGAGTTGCAAAACTCAACACATCCTGTGAAAAATACCTTCATGTATCAGTTTTGAATGGGCTGCCTACCAGCTGGCCCTTGTAATGGGTGAAAGTTTAAGCAGTCATTCCTTAGTCACCCTTCCCATACCACTCATGACTGCATAGACATCTGTAATATATCCTCTCATTCATCTCTTTTCGAAGCTGAAGTGTCTTCTGCGTCACAAAGCACAGCCCCAAACAGGAAAGCGGATTTCAGCTTAGGGTCACTTGAGAAGACCAGGACGTCCCTGCTTTCTGTTGGATGTTCTTCATGGAAGAGTATGGACAAAAGAGTCTTGTGAGAAAAGGTGCAGGACAGGAACTCTGCATTCATATTTGCCACAGACTACCTGGATGCCTGAGCTGAATGCCATTGCTCTTGAGTATGTCTTGGCTTCTTGCCTATGGAATGGTGATATATGTATTTCCCTGAACTACCAAGCTTTCCAGAGGTTGGCATCACTAGCTTTCACAAAACAACTGGCTACTGTGCTGATATTGTTGGAAGAACCCAGACTTTTCCCAATTCACAATAAATCCTAAATAAAAGTCTGCACACTAGGCTTATGATTGTATCATTATACCCTAAAATTAAGATGTAAATGATAATTTGAATGTGATAGAATCGTAGAACAGCCCAGGTTGGAAGGGA
>VYZS01096609.1:0-55834 GCA_013400695.1 Neodrepanis coruscans
AAAAAAAAAGATATGAACTTAACAATTTACAATACTGTCAGTTTTATATTTGATCTTTGTTATCCAAAATAATTTTCTCCTCTCTAGCTATATTTCTAATCATTTTTTTAAGATCTATCATAGTCACCAAACATGTGCTTTGATATATCCATATTCCCTCTTAACTATCTGCTTTCACTGTTTGTAGATAACTAATTCTGTTTTTTGGGGAGCTTTTGTAAAAGGCCTTTTAAAGATAGCATTTGGTGCTAATGAGTTAACAAAGTAAAATGTCTGTGGCTCTCAAAATGCTGTGTTCAAACAAACTAATAGCACTGGAACAAACAACCTTCTCTGGTAATTATTTACTGCACGTGAGGGAACAGCTAAAATGATGGGTTTGACTTCTCTTTTAGAGATGTTTTTTCTAAATACTTAAGAGAAAATTCTTATCACCTGCTTTGATTTTGCGAGCAAGACATGAGGAAAAAGCTGTTCCTCTAC
Organism: Neodrepanis coruscans; assembly: GCA_013400695.1. Lineage (NCBI taxonomy): Eukaryota > Metazoa > Chordata > Aves > Passeriformes > Philepittidae > Neodrepanis > Neodrepanis coruscans. The sequence goes on from VYZS01096609.1 coordinate 484, forward strand.
TTTGCATGACATGGACAGTTAACAGTGGCAAAACCAATTTTTCATTTATACTTCCATCCTATACATACAAAGCCACAAAATGCAAGAGGCAGCTTCATGAATACAACCTGGTCTTCCAGATCACAGAAGAGTGCCAAATCCAGACTGTTTTAAAAAATACAAAATCTTTCTTATTCTCAGTTCTGCCCTCTTCCCTCATCTCTTTACCAAAAAAAGCCATGACTTTTAAAAATCATGCTGTTTTTCTTTTTAAAAAATGGAATTCCATACTGAACACTTGAAGTTTATGTCTTTCTATTTTGTTCCACACCAGGAGCACTGGAACCTTACTGATACTTTCTATTTTTAAAATAGATGATCAGTTAACTCCAGGAATAGCAATTTAGAAGGAGAAAGGGACAGTGTATCTCAGCAGTGAAGTGAAAGCAGAGACACAGCTGCCCATGGAGGGAGCCAAAGGACTACCCTCTTTACTCATCCCATTACTCACTGGGGAGGAAGCTCTGCTTTCCACCGACTGGTAGGGAATGAGGCCTCAGACTACTTCTGGGGGGATCCAAATTCCAGGGAATACAAGAATTACACTAGAGTAAAAATTTTAGGGGGGATCTAAGGCTCTGGGGACATAAAAACTGCAGGTACTTCCCAACTTCACTGCTTTCTTCTGCAAAGTGGGAAACAACTAGCAAATGTCATCCTTTTTGTGGATGGATTTTACCAGACCTTCTTCTTTTCTGTTCTCTATCACTAGGGTATATCATAATATGATATGCACATATCTATTTATTTTATTTCCCTAGAAGAGAAATGAGTATACTTCTTGTGATTTGTTCAACCCATCTCACAAGTCCAATAACAATACTATTATTACTGGTTTTGTTAATATTACTATTATTATTACTTCTACTACCACTACTATAACAATAAGTACTTAGTTTCCAAAGAACTTTCTCAAACAATACTGTGTCCATAAAAATTTATTTACTTTTGGGCTTAAAATCAGAAATCCAGCAGTAAATAGAAGATAATTTAGTAGAGGAAGAACAAATTTGGTATGAGAAAGCTTGAGTTAAGTGCAGCTTCTGCAAAAAGAATCACGACATTTGTTTGTCCAACTAGAAAGATTTCACCTTAAAAGCTTTCTGGGAATTTAGTATAGCTCAGAAAGCTGTAAAGATCAGGTGGAATTTACAGGGATTTGGATATGAGGTTGTTATGGTTTTGAAACCTTGGATTGGGAGGGGGCATGTTGAATCTTTTGTTTTTGTCTGCTCTCTGTTCCTTCCCTTTTTGCTCCTCGGAGCCATGCTGCGGTGGAGCTGGGAGCCTTTTTGGTTGGGCGACTGAAAGTGTGTGTGTGTGTGTGTGTGTACTATTCCTCCCGTGAGTCGTCGTAGTCCTTCGTTGCATGCTGCTTCTGAGACTAGAAGTGCGGAAGAGTGGGGGGACCCCCCCACGCCAAGAAATCCATATGGCAAGAATGGAAGCAGACATGTTGATGACATAACCAATGTAAAAGCTTGGAACTGATTTGGACTGGGGAGACGGGACAGTGCAGGGTGATTTTTTTTTAAAAGGAACGGGGGATTTTCCATTCTCCGTGTTCAGGACTGCCGGCTGGATTTGTGGGAAGGAAGAAGTGGGNTATTTCCTCCTATTTCAAACTGTCACAGAGGTGTTAGAAATTCTGGCCATCTCAAAAAAACTATGCATTTATGTCACTAAACGATGCCCTGTAGACTTGGATTGCTCTTGTATGGCCTATAAAATATTGTCTTTAACTTGCAGTGAAATCAGTGGGTTATCAAAGAACTGAGCAATCCAGAAATTAACTTTGTGAGGGGCTGGATGTTCAACAAAGCTAAAAGTGGACCAAGTAAGAAAATAGCTTACCCGACGCAGTGAGGGATGTCACCTGCTGACAGATCTTATTTCTCCACTTCTTTGGTGAGCCTTCCTCCACCAGCTCCTCAATGATGCAGATGTTACTGAAGAGCTGCTGGGGTAAAGCAAGTGAAATAAACTCCATGGGAAGTTGTGGAGAGTAGTTAATTCAATAACCTCACCTTAAGTATGTCATGTCACAGCAAACTGAGATGGAAAATGTTGTCTGGGTTATCAAGAGCAATTAACTGCAGTCATAGGCAACTGCGTCATTTATTTCCTTTCATGGACCAAATGAAGTCTATCTTAAAATTAATTAAGTTTTCTTTGTAAAATGTGTAATAAAATATTCCACTAAAATCTACCCCTTATTTTTTGCCATGTTTTACTTCTTCCGTCTCCTTACTTATGGCTTCCTTTAGAGTTTGACCTCATATTTTGCTTACTGTTGAGTGTTGGCTGAAAATGCTGTGATTCCTTTTTCTCCAGTGATAGATGGGGAAAGAAAAAAATTAATTCTTCCTGGACATGTGATTGCATATGTAATTTTTTTCAGTGTAGAAACAATGATAACTAGTTCCTCCTTAAACATTCAGAAAGTACTCCGGAAGTAAAATGCTTTTTGGTTTCTGTTTCAACTTTAGATTGGCAATTTTCATATCCAGATTCTCATTTCCCAAACTGAACATTCTGAAAGAAGCCTGAAAAAAATGCAGCAAGGACCTACTATAATCTTTTAAATCCAGATGCTTCTATAGTATGTAAAATGTATGTGTACACGTATACTGTCTGCATAGAAGTTTATGTCTTTGGTTATCTTATTATCTATTATGCTATAATCACTTCTCTGTGCTATGTTTGGATTTTTTGCTTGATTTCTTTTGTATCTGCAGACTCTGTAACAATTAAAAGAATAACTAATGGTTTCTGTTAGTACAACATGAGCTAGTATTTCTGCAAAAGAAGTTGTATGCTTAAGAGAGTAGGCTCCAGCTCTCAGGAGGCTTTGCTTTTTAGCATTTAACAGCATGCTTGGTCTTTTTTTAACTTGACTTTTAAAGGCCCAGGAAACAAAGGAATTTAAGCTCATTCAGTTGGAAAACCTGATTAGTATTTTCACTGATTTAGAAGGAATAATCCACTCAAAAAGAAATGGGAGGAATTTGGAGATTTTTAGTACCAAAAGAACCAGGGGACATATGAATTCTCAAAAGCTGCAGTAATACCAGGCTATTAACAATGGGTGAAACTGAATTTGCTTGAATTTAAATTAGCTTAATGTGTTGCTAAAAATAGTTATAAATTTGAATAAGCAACCTAGTTATAATTACTACAGTCATTTTTCTTACTTAATGGAGAAAAGAAAGTCTTCTGTGTCAGTGGGTATAAACTTTACCAGACACCTTTATTGTACTGAAGACTGAGACAAAAATCCTCATTTATTTGAGGATAATTCCCAGGAGACTTTTAATCTCCCACATATTCCCACTGATTATTGACCCCACTTCTGTTTTTCTTGCTCTTTTCCTCTTTATATAGCTCAAGTAGTATTTACTTGTTAAAACATCCTTTGCAAGATTAATGTGTCCTTGATGGAGTTTTCATTGATGATCTCTCTTTTCACTGTCCTTATAGACTTCTTGTTTTTTCTTACTCTTCTACTGAAGGAGTCATCTGTCTAGTTAGGTCTGGAATTCTTTCCTCCATAATTTTCTGCCTTACTTAGAGTAAAAATGACAGTTCTTTGAAACCAAAAATTTCCATTATTCTTTCAAGATTTGTCCAAATAAAAAGATTACTTTTGTACTACTTGATGTGTTTCTTCTTAGTGAATTAATCAACACAAAATCCAGGTTTATTTTTCCATAGTATCTTTCTTACTTTTCAGAAATTACGTTTGAGTAACTGCTTCTCATATAGAGAAGCATATGTCTCAAATAGAAAGACAATCTAATTAAGTCATGTTTGGTTCTTATTTCCAGCAGTAATTAGGCTAGAAGCATTCATTCTCAAAACCTCTAAGGAAATGCAGAATTTCCACTGAAGACACAATAGCCAGAGTGTTTATTTCAAATGCCTTTAGGTGTATTCTAGTCTATCTAAAGGTAACTTTAACTTTAGATTTTATTCATATCTAAAGGTCTATAGAAGGAAAGTGAATCTCAGTAGTTTGTGAAATCATATTCTTTACATATATTTTGTTATGGTTCCTATCTTCAGGTATTTATATTCACAGAAATATCAAATAAAGAAAAGAAAGATGTCATAACTTTGCAGTTAGTGATTCCTTTACTTCTATAAAGCAATGATCTGAAAACTTTGATCAATACATGTTAGTACAAGATGGTCTGTGCTGTGTGTCAAAGTGACACAATAATTAATATCCCTAATAATAATCTTACGTGTTTCTCTATTTGTCTATAAAACACTGACCTACATTTAGTCTTTATAACGCTATCAGATTGTTTCATTTCTTTGAAAGAAAATTGTCTTATCTCACCTTTATCTATCAAACAGATGTGAATTTAAAAATGTGTAAATGATAAAACCTAAATATTTACTTTATATGAGAAGGTTTTATGTGGAAAAGACCAGTGAACATAAAATTCTTGCAGCACAGAATACAGATCCCAAATTCTTTTTCCAAATAAAAGGCAGGTTCAAATGCCTGAAACTGAATATTTAGTACAGCCTTTGTCTCTAGATTCTCTTTAAGGCATGGATACATTCATTTATCTCTTCAAGAAACAGCCATTTTTAATTTTCTTGCAGTGCATTTGTTCCAACTTTTCACAAGACCAGTGGCCCAGGTGGTTAATAGCAACGGAATCTATCCAAGAAAAGCTTACTCTGCCTCTCATAGACATGGGAATAAATAAAAAGATTAGTTTATTAAACAGTAAATGTATACTAATAGCAAAAATCCTCATAAATACACATTTCTAACTCATAAGAATATGTACATTACATCTGAGATTCAGTGTCTCAAGTTTCATTTCATATGTTTTACCATACAACATCACAAGTACTCATTTTGTTATACTGAATGTCTTTGCTTAAAAATATTTCCAGTGCTGTTGACAAGTTTTTTCAGAAAAAAAAAAAACCAAGATAACTTTTAATTTTTTTTTGCTTTATTCAGCTTGAAAAATATCCTTTCAATTTATAATCCAGACTATATATTTTCAACGGCAATACCCAAGGAGTACCAAAATGAACAAATATTTTTGGTTTTCACTATATTTTCCATCTAAATGGTCACTTGCTTAGAGAGGTCATCTAAGTAGTCAAACTCCATCTTGTCTAATTCATCTTTGGTAACACAGTTCGTTCTGTCAGGGCACTGGCTCTCTATGTTTAAAAACGGGCCCTGAATGTTTAACACCTACTGAGTATCCTCTTTAGGAACTTGGCCCTTACAATAATCACCTCTGGAAAACAAACCAAAAAAAAAAGTGTCAGATATAATTGTCTCTCTATTTTTTTAAATTAAATAATCATTGCACTTTTCTGTTTCTGGCATTACTAGCCACAAAAGCATTTAAATCTTCAGAGCTAAAGTTTTCTCACTTGTGATAATTATTTTACATAAAACATTTGGTCACTATTTTTTTCTACTAAACACAATCATTCAGTATATTTCTTTCTATGTAAAAGATGTAAAATAGTTTTAAAATTTTATAAGTCAGATGGTGATGGGTTTACTTACAAACATCTTTCCTCTCAGTCATATTATACTAGGGAAAAAGATGCTATTGGAATGGCTTTGCATCTGAATCTGGTCTGCAGAACTATGAAGGTTTCTTGATTACATGCTGGCCAAAACAGTGAGAGAAAATATTCCTCCAAAGCCAAATGGACAGGAGATATTGCTGCAGAAGAGCATAAACTGGAGCCAATACAGAGTTGTTAATCCTTAGAGAAGCCTCTGAACAACAAATAGGTACATAATTCTCTCTGACACTCGCATAGAAAAAAGAAACACTTTGAACTTACACTATTGAAACCTGTACATTCAGAGCTACACAATTCACTCAGTAAATTAAATAATAAATTAACAAATAAAGAGTCTTTGGATGATTTGGTTAGTTGACTGTGAAGCTGCCAACCTTGGTTAATGAATCCAGACCCCTTAATAATTCCAAACAGGAGAGTTTAAAAATTAAGTGGAAAAGAAGTATCCAAAGCTCAAGTCATCCTGGCAGCAGCATGTTCACTGCTTGGTTTTTGTCTCGTGAGAAAATCACCACCTTCTCATGTTACTCTTAAACATTTTGAATAATCATGTTCATATACAGGTGTGTCCGGATTAGGAGAGTTTTTTTTTTTATTTTCTGTTATGTGTCACTATTTGGTCTTGACCAAAGTATTACCGTATCAGAAGCAATTACTTTGCCATTGTAATTTTAAAGATGGGGAAGTCACTTAGCAAGTTGCTGTTATGAGGAAAATAGATTACATCTGCAGAAACTTCATTAATTTTCAATTAATTTAGAGTTGGATAGTGAGGAACAGGCAAGAACAGACAAAAACTGAAAGACAAGTACTAAAGCCCACTTCATCCTTTCCCAGTTCAACTTAATGGCTTCATATCTCTGACTCCTCTACCTTCACTTTCCTGAGTCACATAGAGGCATGAGGAATGAGGGGCTGCAGTCAGTCCATAACAGCTTCTCTCTGCTACTCCTTCATCTCCTTCATCCACACACTTTTCCTCCTCTGCTGTACAGGACATTCCCATGGGGTGCAGTCCTTCATACTCCAGCATGGCCACTTCATGGGTTGCAGTTCTTTCAGGGACTATCCATGTACTGTGGACCACACTGTCCACAAATTTGCAAATACAAAACAAAAACAACAAGAACAATGAAGACAGAAAAAAAAATGTGGAGAAAAAAGAGAGAACAAATGACTCAGGAATGGGGAAAGAATCAAAAGAAAGTATTTTTATTTGAAATGAGCAAAGAACAATAAGTGGTGGACTTGCTTGTCTCATAGTAGTTTGTGTTTAAAAAATCACTGAAGTATCTTCCAAAGTTATTTCTCTACTAGGACATTACAAATTAGTAAGTATAATTTTCATTCTTTTCCCTATAATTTTCCGTTAACTGGTTATGTAGCAATTTTTCTAGTAAATATCTACATATTTCTTCTGCCTTGCATAAGGTACTCTATACTTATTTTGGTATCAATAATAATAGTTTAAACTCTTTTTTATCATTTCTCAATAATATAGGATAACCAGAAGATAATATTGCATACACTGACCAAAAATATCTAAAAGGTAAGTCTTCAGATTCAGCTGTTACCTTTAATGATAACAGCAATCTCACAGTTTAGAGCAAGTTTATTACAAAATATTTTATAACTTCCTCATAGTCATTTTCAGTCTATTTAGAATGATCAGAGTAATTTCTAAATACCACTTGTCATCAAATTCTTAGAAGGCAAGAGGTGAACAGGAATGCACATTGTATATATTTATGCCCTGTACGGCTGATATCTAGAAAGGATGTATATTGTAAAATTTATATCAAAGCCTTCATTTTTTTTAAATTATATAAGTTTAGGAAAGGCTCCAGTTGTAAAAAGCACCTCTCTTCATCAGGACACGTACAAATACGTATGCTTGCATCCTGTGTTTGACTTGATGAATTTGAGCCACCAGAGGAAATCAGGGAAACATTTTTGCTTTTTCACTTTTCTCAATAGCTTTTGTGAATAGTCAGATATGCTTTATAGATGCCCATTGCACTGAATGTAAAAGGAAAATTTAGCATGCACGCCTCAAAGGAATATGGGCATGGATTTGCTGGGAGCCTGACTGCCCAACTCTATTAAAATCATGCTGCTCATGAGCAAGCAGTAAAGCAGCAGCAACAAAACACTGCCAAGGCTGAACTTTAGCTGCAAAGAAGCTTTGAGAATTGAAACCTAAAAAAATCTTACATGCCAAAATCACATCTAACTCTCTCCTTAAGTATTCCTGTTTCCATATGAGACTGGAAGGAAAGTCTAGACACCAGTACAGGAGGTTTTCTCCTCCCAACATCATTTCAGCATCTTCCCTATTTGATGTCAAATGCATGTATAGTCTTTGAAACAGAGAACAAAACCTCAAACTCTTTCTTCTTCTTAGGACTCTGCTTCTTAGCAATAGGCTATGAAACATTAAGCTATTTTGTGTAGGGAGGAACCTATCTTCCCTAACAATTGCTGACACCTGGGAGCCATCATGCAGAAACAGAGGGTAGGAAAAAATGTTTCTTCGGGCTTAAGCCAGACATCAAAGTTCATGCTAAATGGAGTGAGCTGTGTGACTCAAAGTGGAACTCGGTTATTTACCTTCTCATCAGACGAATGCCTAGCAACTCATTTCTGTGACTAGTCTATTAAAAAAACAAACAAAAAACAACAAAAAAAAAAAACAAACGTGGGGAACACTGCATTCAAATGCAAAAATAATGGTTTGGACTTCAGCTATATCTGCAACTCCAAAACAGAGTTGAGAACTTTGGAGCAGGCAGCTCTGAGAAGTCTGAGTAACTTTTGAGAATGTCCTTCAGTGTAAGCAAGCTATAAATAAGCCACGGTATACAGGAAATCAACATAGACTAATATGATGACATACAAATAGGTAGTAAAAAGACATGAGGTCCTGAAGTCAGAACTGGAATACCTGATAGTTGTGAGCCTCACTCCTGCCAGAAAAGATTTGTCATGCATATTCTTTCAAGGGAACAGACAATTTTCTTCTGACAGAAAGCTGTGAATCACTTCCTGTTAAGAAGGAAAACAATGTATAACAATAGTAAAAGAGAAAAAACAGATCTGTGCTTTCACTGTGTTTGTAGAATCAATCATAAAAACAGCATAGGTTGAAATAGCAACATAGGTTGGAAAGCCCAACCCAGTTGAACATGGGAAAGGAAGCCTAGATGAGATTATCTAGCACACTGTTCAATCACACCTTGAAATCCTCCTGTGATATGGACTCTACCACATCAAGTGTTTTGAGCATATGATTGTTTTCACTGTAAAAAATTCCTTTCTTTTGTCCAGATGAAACCTCCCCCAGTGCAGCTCTTACCCACTGCCCTTTTTTTTCTTCATGTGGTTCCTTGCGAAAAGAGAGCCTCTGTCATCCTTGTAGTCATCCTTAAAGCAGTGGAATACTCTAATGAGGTCCTCATTGAACAATACCTTCAGTCAGAAAGGATCTAACTCCTTCAGTCTTTCCTCATAAGGCAGGTTCTCCAGCCCTTTTATCAACTTAGTGGCCTTACTTTGGACCCTCTCCAGTCTGTCTGTATCTTATTTCACTTGTGGGGTCCAAAAATGAACACTGTATTCTAGGCACAGCCTGACAAGCACTGTGTAAAACTAGTTTACATAGCAAACATCATTATAAACACTTTTTTTTAGTCACTGTGTTGATGTGAACCTGAAGTTGAACCATCCTTGTTCACTTTGATGGGGAATTTGTTGCTTTTGTTTTATTTTGTGTTCCTTCACTGTAATAATTAGATTTTTTAATACAACTGGGATTATCACATGTTACCCCTGTATTTTAAAGATGCAATATTGGAAAATTACGAGACCATAAGAAAGGATGAGACTTATAAGAAGCTCTATTTGCCACTATATTTAGTGGTGCACTGCAAATTAAGAAACTTTGCATGATGCAAAACTTCATGTCTTGAGTTCCTTCAGACGCTGTTATGTATTGATTGTAAGTTCAACCACATAAGCACTTTGCTGCCTTTTAGTAATTCTGACTAGTGATTTTTTTGTAGTTTGATTGCCTTTTAAAATACCCACAGAGCAGCCACAATGCCACTGTGCACAGCTAACCTGGAGTGGCTCTCTGGCCATCAACATCAGCAATTGCATTGCTGTAGAACGGAGAATACATTTTTGTCCACTATTAAAATTTAATTCACCTAGCTCTATTTTACAGTTAGATAATAATGCATGCTCTAGTGAATAACTATAGGTTTGTCTATCTGCACAAAGATGTGCATAAATGCAAACACACAATTTAGTTTATGATGACCTCTCTTTTTCGGATATCTGCCATAATGATTCCTGATCATTGATAGCTTCTGAAATGTGTTTTGGTTCAGGTAGCGTTCAGTTTACTAAACACACAAACACAGGCTGAACTCTAAATGCCTCTCAAGTCTGCAAAAGGCAGCTTCAGCTTTCCCGAAATGGTCTGTACTTCTTCTTCTAAGGCCTGATCCTCTCCTTAGAGCTGCACATGAAAAAGAACTCACACTCTGTGCACAATAGGTTCTTCTGCAAGAAGGTTAAAAATAGGATCAGCCTTAGGGGTTGTTGTAGGTTGAAAACAAAGGTCCTGGGAGCTAAAACCATTTTTTTCCCTTCCCNGGCACTGACCGTCCAATCTGAGGGGGCAACAGTCGCCTGGGGAGCTGCCTGTACCTGCGCGAAGATTGGTCCCCTATAAAAAGGCGAGAGGAGCAGCCATCTTTCTCTTTTGGGTTTTGCAGCTGCGTGGGCCGGTCGGCAACTCCAGCGACAGCGGCACGGATTGAGGACCACATCTTTCCATCAGCGGTGGTATTTCCTTATCTGGAAAGGGGAGGGTAGGGGCAGGGATCCTTTAATTTTTACAGTGTCTTTCAGGAGGCCCTCCTAAAGACCCAGAGCTACCCTAACGCTTCCCCACATCAGCCGCTGGGCCAAGAAGAGCCTTATTTTCTGTCTTTGCGTTTTATTGTTGGTTTTCTGTGTGTGTAAAATAAACATTATTATTTGGTTTTTTTGGTGTGTGTTGCTTCTATTGGGTCTCTCTTGTCAGTACCATGCCTCCTAGTGGTAAAACCACGACAGGGATGCAGTGGTCTTGAACGGAATGATACTCCTGCAGAAAATATAATCCAACAACACACATCAGGACAACGCCTTCAACTTTCCCCACTCCCTGCACATTCATATCTCATGGTGATTATACAGAACTCAAGATTTTTGAAAACACATGCTTGCTACAGAGAGCTCTTATCTCACATTTCTAAGGTCAGGGAAACAACAGAGTGGTTTTGAGGGTATATTGTTATAAGAATCTTTGTACTTTTCTTTTGAGTATCCAATTGATCTACACACTGCAAAGTTATCCTGGATGAGGAGTAAAGTATTGTGGATTTAGCCCTAATTCATCTCTCTTGATTTAGGCATATAACCTGGGCCCAGAACTTTATCTTCATCACTCCTACGTTAAGAGGCTTAACTGATGTGCTGGAATGAGGGGCTTGGCCTGCCTAAGTTCTCTCTGTAGTCAAAAGGGAGTGTAACTTCAATTTTCTGAATCTTTCAGTCTTACTGAGTTAGAAAATAGAGATTAAGACATCTAAATTTTATTCTATGTGCCTCGGGTAAGTGCTTTAAGCAAGGAGGATTAAATCAAAGCTTTGGAACAGAGCAATGATGGAGGAGATCCTCACTGTTCAGGGTTCAGTGTCAGCTAAAGGCCTCTGTTTTGTATAGTACAATGCTTTTGCAGCCTTTCTTCAGACTACTCAATGACCCTCTCAAAGGAAGCTCAGCTGCCAAAACTGAGCAACCAGCTTGGCCAAGCCAGTATGAGAAGCCATGCCTCTCTCATGATGTCCTTGCTGGTACTGCACCCTAGATAGCACTTCTGGGTGGCTTCTCCTATGCTGTGTGCAAACCTAATGGCAGTTTAGGATATTGGAGGTAGGTGCAATGCATTCTGAAGGAGTGTCAGTACACAAATGACTTAACTTGAATCTTTACTTCTGGCCAGTTTTCCAGATACTAAATCATGTGAGCTGAAAATTCTGCTACTATTAGGACACTGCATTTCCCCCGATAAAAATGGTGGATAGTGCAGAAGGCAAGTAGCTACATATGTTGTGAAATGTAAGTGCAGCCAGCAGACAGGTTTTTTTTCTTAAAATAGTTTATGTAAGTTTCTAGACATTAATTGAATTTGAGTCAATATGCTTACATGGGAATCACAGAATCATAGTAAATAAAGTCCCAACTGGTTGCCCAAAGGCAAGATAAGATCAGCTATGACTAAACTGTTCTTGACAGATTTTTGTCTCACCAGTTCTTGAAAACTTCCAGTAGCAGAAGTTTGCACATTCTCCCTTGGCAGTGTACATTAGTGCTCTGCTATGCCTGAAGTTGAATAGATTTCTCTCAATTACCAACCCAAATCTTTCTTGCTTTCATTTAAGCCTATTTCATCCTGTTCTATCTGCAAAGAATAAGTACAACAGTTTATTCCAACCAAAAATTTTTGTGTTCTGAAAATTATAGTTTTAGTCTGTTTTAGTATTCTCCAGATTAATAAACCATTTACAGGTTAATCTGTTCAGTTATGATGCCCTCTGCCTCTTCTCTACACATTACCAGCTCCCTTTTCTTGAAAATCTAGTCACATTGGTCGGATATAATTTCTTCTTGACAAATTTGTTCTGGCTGTTACTTGCCATCTTTTTTTGTTGGCTTGCTTGTTTTGGTGTTTGTAGTATTTAAAATATATTTATTTTTATATCTACCTATATGTATATCTTATTTATATTTATCTGTATCTGTATGTTACTAGGAACTCTGAAAGTGTGATCTGTAATTTCCTGGTTTGTGCTTTCTTCTCTTAGAGATCAGTATTCTTTGCCTTTATGGAGCCTCCTGAAATGTACCTCTTCTCCACAGATTTGTCTATGTTTCTCCTAGAAAAACACTATACAAGTTGAGTATGTTTTGGATACTCCTTAGGGGTCCTAGATGAAAATTATTTTCTTTTTTGTTCAATTTAGTTTCAACAAATATTCTACAAGGAGTCTCTAAGTAGTTTTTCTGTATTAAACTAAGTTCTTCCTCCACTGTGAATGAGGCCAGTCAGCCTTTTGATCACAGTCACCATTTTTCTAGTGAAATTTAGAATTCAAACCTCTCATAAAATAGATCTTCCATCATTTTTACTCTAATCAGTAAATAGTATTGTCTCCTCCTGAAAACTAAGTAATCTCTTCCTTTTAATGAGGTGTTAACTATTTTAGCTAGGAATGCACATTTTATTCATTGTGTATAATCTCTGTGATGATTTTTTAAGACATGTGACTTTAATAAGCTAATATCAAAATCTGAGCTGCCAGTTATGCTTGCTACTTGCCAAATATTCCAAATGTCCACAGCCAATATCCCCCGGCTTTCTTTTGACAGGTTGTGTAATATGTGAAATATTAGCTGTGGAAAGCACCATGTGACATCAAAAGTTGGTTTACAGTACAGAAATGAACCAAATTAAAACTCAAATTAAATAAGGGTCACTTGAACTATCTCTTCATTTTAACATTTGTATGAGCAGTCAGTATTTTCTGATGTGCCTGAAGTTTTGAAAGGTTTACTGTTCTGTTGCGGTGGAATGCCATGCAAACTAATAAGCCGGTGTTTTAGTCAACTCACATACTCAATGAGGGACAGTGCTTGAGAGTCTGACAAACCATGGGAACCAATTTGACTAGAGGACTGAAGCTGTCTTCCTTTTCTGAGATGAATAATGGACTCAATCCTCTTCTGACACAAAACCTGGGAAATGAAGTAGCAAATTCTCTGTGAGAATGAGGGAAGCACGCCCTTTCTTCAGACCAAACATTAACTTCACTTTTTTAACAGTGCCTTTTTCCTTTTTTTTTCTCAAGTGCTGTCTTGTCTGTGTCAGACCCAGAGCCAGAGAAAATAGCCATAGTGTTGTTGAAGACCATTTTGCAATACTAATTTTACCTTTCTATTTGTGCTTTTTCCTTATCTCACTAGAAAGGTACATGAAATTAATTCAATTATTTATTCTGTCTAGTTCTTAAAAGGTTTCAGGTTAGAGGACAGAAAGAAAATATTTTACTCATTTTTCTTTTATCTATATTGCTTTGTAGGCTCTAAGCATCTCATAAAGGATAAGTCATTTATTCTTTCTTTAAAAAATGTAAGCAGTTTTGTAGAGCCTGATTTCAAATAGAATTTTCAAATGAAAAATCAGAAGGATGAAGGCCATTTAAGAGGGGAACTTTATCAGAGCAATGTTCTCAGATATCAATTTTATGGCTTATTGAAAAATGCTTCTTTGAAATCTGATAGTGTTTTTGCAAAATTACTTTCCCCATTGGATGGGTCAGATCTTAAATATTTAACTTTTATCTACTTTGTATTCATTCAGGATAAACATAGTTTGTGGTACAGGTCTGGGTTTTATTTTATTTTTTCTGTGTTAAAAGAGCCTGAAGAATTCACTGATGATTTATTGTCCATGAGGAAAGACCTGCTTTTCATCATCTGGTTACTCAGGTCCCATAAAAACATCAATGCTTGACAGAATCTCAACTCCTAATCTCTGTTGGCAAGGTAGTGTCCAAATAACATAAAACCATGGTTCTTAGCTGTTTTGCAAGGAAAACTTAAGTGCTCTATATTAATTATGAATAAAATAGCATGGCAGGACTTCAACAATATCGAAAATTTGCTGCAGCAAGAAAGATTTCAGATAGAGGGACATTCAAGATTGACTGCCAGTGTCCAGAATAGGTTGGAATGAGGCTGTGGACATATTGTCTCGGTATATAGAGGAGGGAAGATTTTTAGGATTATTTTTCCAAACTCAATTAGGCATAGTGAGTTTGAAATTTGCTGACAAGTGCTGAAGTTTGTTGGTCTCCTTTTTTTTTTTTTTTTTGGTACACTTTAAAAAGCTGGCCATGAAAAGATTTAAATAGCAGCTTATTCAGTTCTATCTGTCCCCAGCCAGTCAATCAAATTTCACTTGGTGGCCAAGCAAAGAAGCAGGAATTAGATATTATAAGATATCAGCAAAATCAAGATGGAATTGGTAGTATTATAAGGATATGGAGAAATATGTAACTTGGACTTGGGGAATAAAAGCATATAAGAGAGGAATTAGATGAGGACCTAGACACTGTGGAATAGGAAAGGACATAGGAAGGCATAAAATCAGTCATGCGATGAAAGGGAGACCTGAAGGAGTGAGAAATAGAAAATATAGAAAGGTAATGGCTGATGAAAAAAACTCCAAACCCAAATATAGAATGAACAATAGAGAAAATTCTGGAACAAGCTGGTAAAAAAGGACAGAGACAAACCACGTAAACTGTAGCAGTTCTGGTAAATATGGAGACATTATAGTCTCTTGGCACACATTCTATGAGGTCAATTAACTATTCTTAGAAGTTATCTGTTAATATTTTTTTCCCCTCAAGATATTTACAGTTGTAAGAAGTAATCACAAATTTTCATTCATTGAGTGCATTATCCATCATGAAAGTGTAGTATTTGCAAAGTTCACAGAAAATGTAATTTTAAACGTATGCAGTTCTAAATTTAAACTAAAAGCAGAATTCTAATTCGATTTCTGAGAGCAACCCAAAAGGTCATGAAGACTGAGGAAAAGAAGACCATTTTAACAACTGGTAGTATGAGACCAGCATAGCAATACTGATACCTCATGGTGTATGTATGTTCGTGCAAATATACAAGTAATAGTTTAGACAATATCAGTCAAACTAAAATCAACGTGCATACACAAAGTAAAGCACTTTTCAGATGAGAACCTAGGAGAACACTGCTATCACTGATATGTAAAATCAGTCAATTAATTAACATTATTTTTATTTTAGGTTAATAATCATGAGAGGTTTAAAATCAATACTTTTGACTGTTGTTTTACATATCTATTATATTTACCCAAATATTTTCAGTTGGCCTCTTACTGGCTTGAGTCTTGATTTTATTTGGAGCTGTTTGGAGTTCACTGCCTGCAATAATACATTTCCAATTTAGTTGAAAGATAAACTAATAAAAAAAGAGGAAGTGGTCACACTGCACATTGTAAACCAATACACACACCATTGTAAACCAATGCTGCTCATGCTCTCTTGCATAAATCTTATCAGACATGTTCTTTAGTCTTTCAACTGTTCAGTGTAAAATCCTGTCCTCTTGTATTGGTGATGTTTTAAAGATCTTCTTCCTTCTCTGAGAGATGCTTCCTGTATGTCAGAAGAGGAAATTAAAGCAGCAAAAATGTTTTTGCACACATCATTGCTACTCAATTATTTTAGCTCCTGACCTCACCCTACTCAATTAAGAAATCCTTGGAGCCTCAAGATAGCATCTGACATGTGAAGAACTGGCTGCTTTCTGCTCCATTTGTTGTTCATAGTGCCTTAACAGGAAAACATGCTTCACAAATTAAGAAGAGTATGGAAGCCGTTCTTGTGTGTCTACACATACATATGCACTCTTATACATTCTTTCGTGTGCATACAAATGCACGTACATATACACACATATGCTAGAGCTGTATCTCTGTAGTTTGATGAAGACCCCAAATCTGTCAAATAATCTATGTCATTTAGTAGGATTGAATGTCAAAGCACAAAAAATTCTGTGTTTATGCACTTATGTGTAAAAATGTTTTACTGCACAGAGATCTCTCTCAATGAGTAAATATATATTTATTCATATTTGGGTATTATATAGGTGAGAGTCTAAATGCATATGTATGCACTTTCTATACACAGTTGATGGTGTTTGGGTCCAGCAGATACTTTAAGCTTTGAAAGATTGTGACTAAGCACAGAAATAACGTAGATGTAAAATTCACTGTTGGGGAGAGGGGGGATTTTGTGATTTTTTTTTTTTTAATAGTAAGTATGGGTTTGTTAAATGAATACAGTTATGTTACAAATAAAGGAACTATGTGGCTGAATAGTGTCAAGTCACGTGGCAGACAACGTACATCCCACAGAAATAAATGGTAACATGGAAGGGGTGCAGCCTTTTTACCCTACCTAGCAACTATCTGTTAGTGAGCTTTATGGTACTAATTTCTCTTTTCACATCTCACCCTTAGTGTCACAATGAATAAGACCTCAAAGCAAATGCTTTCTCTCCTTTGACCACGCAATTTTCTTCAAGAGCCTCATACAGAATAAAGGATGAATAAAGAGTTCATTGGAGATAATATCAGAACACTGAAAGCAGAAACCCCGTTTTCAAGTAAGGTTTTTCCTCAAACAGTGTGGCAGCAACTTTGCATAATGCAGTTATGGCAAGAAACAAGGAGGAGTTGTGTTTGCTGCAGCAAGTTGGCCTCTTGCTAGGTATGTGAGCTGCCAAAGGTTGATCACACAGAGAAGTGCAAATGACTACTGAATTGCAACTGTATTGCACTAATGAGAACCCAAAGGCTACCTTGCCTTGAAACCTGCAATTATTGCTGCTGGATCAGGCCCCAAAAATGTTGCTTTAAATTAAATGTTTATGTTCCAGGAAATGGCCCCTCTGGAGAAAATGTTGAACTGACCTTCAGGCCATAAACCCATGTCCTTTCGTCCTTACTAGTAATAGAATTGATCCCAAGAAGCCTTTTTAATCTTACTGCTTGTCATTTTCTCTTTCTCTTTTTGCTATAGGGTAGCAGAGAAAAGTTGGAGAAGAGTGGAAGTGAGGTTGCTGTTAAATAACTTTGATTTTTAAGAAATTAGACTTGAAGAAAAAAATAAAAACTCCATTTAAAAGTGAGAGCTCACCTTTCTGGCTTTCTCCTCTAGTGAGAAAAAACGCAGCAGTCTCAGCAGTCTGTTGGAAAATATGAAGCCAATATGAATCACTCTAGCTCTGTTGAGTGCAGTACTGCTTCCTTAGTAGAATCAGTTTTCCTGAGCTCTGGAGTAGGGAACCCCTTCCTTTCTTTTCCTTCATTTTCCTCATCTAGTAAGGAGATTCTTCTCTTATGTTTTTTCCTTTATATCTCATTGTTCCATCGAATCAGGATGACTAGTGCAATATTTCAGTCATCAATACCAATTTTCCTTATTGTGCCTAATGTTTAAGTGCTTTTTTTGTTTTTTTTCAGGCACTTCCCATGTTTCTGTTCCTAGAGGTGGGTCAGGAGAAAATAAGTTGCTTATTCTTTTTATTCATGAAGAATTTGAAATCCACTTGACTTCTAAAGAAAGCATAACTTTATATCACTATACCATATTCCTTCCTCTAAGCTCCTATTACTTTTGGAATTATGAATTAACTCTGTCTTTCACACAAATTCTGAGCTCTAAAACCAAACAAAGGTAAACACCTTCCTGAATTCATAGAACATATTTATGGCAAAACCATAAAAAAACCCTTGACGTATTAAAGCTTTTTTTCTTTACTTCAGTCACTAAATCCAAGATCATAACAGTGTACACTGTGAACAGGAGTTGTTTAAATCTGAAAACTTTGAGCAGCAATCATTTACATGGAATTACCATAGAATGATATGCATAGCTATTATGGAGTACTGTCCTACCTAATTAGGCTTCCGTCTCATTTGAGTTAATTAGCCTGGACACTAAATTGATGTCCCTAAGCTATTTCCATACACTTAACTTTTCAAGCCAGTTTGGAGAATTCTGCCCCTGGACTGCTTGCAACATCAAGATACACAGCCAGATACCATCTCCTTGCTTTTTACTTTGGACATCACCTTTTGGTGTTTTTTTTTTTAAATCTGCACTTTGGAATGCTGCGGGAAATTAATTGAACTACCTGTTTTTCTGTCTCTATAGCCAGAGCTTACACAATGTGTACTACTGAAATGTGAATAATAAATCAGGTTCTCTCCCTGTGGACTGAGTTGTATGATCTACTGATGTAAAAGTGGTTTTAAGGATGCCTTCATTGTATATGTTGTTTAAAAATTAAGAAAGGTCGGTGATTATATATAAAGACTGTCTTGAAAAGCAAAGTTGCGGTTCAAATTTAATCTTAGCCAATATTGGAAAAGTTTTTATTTGGGACACAGATTTATCTTTGTCATCAAGTTAATGCCCAGGCAAAGGAAGAATTGTATGAGAGAAGAGAAAAAGACGTACTCAATTAAGCAAACAGGAGCAAATATCAACAAAAGTATGTCTGTATGTGTGTATACATACATATATCAATATATGTGTGTATAAACTACAGGTAGTATCTGTAAAACTGAACTACAGTTAGCAAGCTTGACCTCTGTGACTTCTATTAAGGGCAATCAGTCCCGTAGAGTGAATGCTACAGCAATAAAAGTAGTCTTATAGCTCTTCAATCACTTCTCTAATGCCTACTTACTTAAATCCCTGAGGGAAGAGAAATCTTTAGAGACTGTCTGTATGAATAAAGTGAAATTAACTTGTTCAATTGTACTTTTAATACTTTGTAGAAGACATTTCTTGGACTTCTTGACAAATTGTGGGAGGGTAAATGGGAAGATTCTTTTGGGCCAAGAAAATTGCTTTAAAGAAGATAAAATTTAAGTTCCACTACTCCAAAAAGAAAGCATAAACACACACACATCCACACAAAATAAGGGTTAAAACAATACAGAAGCAGAAACAAATTTAAAAAATAAACATGACTGCAAAAGGATTTTCTCCT
Source organism: Neodrepanis coruscans (assembly GCA_013400695.1). Taxonomy (NCBI): domain Eukaryota; kingdom Metazoa; phylum Chordata; class Aves; order Passeriformes; family Philepittidae; genus Neodrepanis; species Neodrepanis coruscans. The sequence goes on from VYZS01096609.1 coordinate 19,828, forward strand.
AAAAAATTACCATTGAATGTTCCTTGAAGCTCTGAATGAATGTTAGTATTTTTATCTCTTTTCCTGGTACCAGTCGTTAAGGTTAATCAAAGAAAAAAACAGACTACTCTTAACTTCAGAAGGAGTGAAATCCAACTCTAAATTTTTGCCCTAATTCCAGTGAAACCTTCGGCAATGGAAACTGTATTCAGCTCATAATACATGATCTCTACAGAATAGCTTAACATGCAAAAGTATTTATGAGGTCCTTTTGAATTCCTGTTTTCTGTTAGTGTTTTTTAAAATGCCAGGTAATGTTGTGGAAACCAATATCACTGTTTCACTGAAACTCTAAGCAATGTTTTATTTCTCATCTTTTAGTTTTAATGAGAGCATGGTGCTTGCTGCTAATAGAACTGAGTAAACAATCTATGTACATTTTATTCAATTACTTTATCTCTTTTTCTTCTTATGGTAATTACCTATGAGTGGACAATGATTGCTACCATTTGTTTGTTCCTCCCAACTGCTTGCTGATTATTCTGCACAAGCAACTTGTAGCCTGTGTTACTGCAGACTGACTACATGCAAATATTCCTTTGGGAATCGGTGTTTCATTACCTAAAGCCATGTCCCTGCTTCTTTTCCATGATTGGGTGGTCTACTTTTTCACAAAACATATTGTGTTTAATAAATTCATAGCTTCCTCCTGCAATGTGCTCTCTAAACCAACAATCTGGAACTACATCATGGTGGTGGAAACCTACATATTTGTCCCAGGTTGAGGTCAAAATATAATTTTTTAAATTAGAGATATATATAAAGAAATGAGAATTTTTATTACCAAAATACTATAAGTATGTATATGAGATAGAGAAGAAAAAAAAAATTAAAAAGGATAGGCTGGATATTAAGAAAAACTTTCTCACAGAGTGATTTTCCATTGGAATGGGCTGCCCAGGGAGGTGGTGGATTGACCATCCCTGGATGTGTTTAAGGAAAGGTTGGATGGCATACTTAGTGACATGGTTTAGATGATGGGATGGTGTTGGTGGGTTGATAAGTTAGGTAATAGGTGGGGCTTGATGATTTCTATGGTCTTTTCCAGCCTTCGTAATGCTGTGTAATTCTGTGTAAAAAAAATAAAACACCAGGGGAAACCAACAAAAAAACCAAAACAATCACTCCCAAACAAAAAAACAACCAAACAAAAAAAAATAGCCACCCACACAAAAAAAACCCCAAGCAAAAAAAACAAAGAACAAAATCCCGCTTTTGTTCAAGTGTCCCAGAGTGCAATGATGTTGGAGGAACAGCAGGGGACACCAGCTGCTGGCAGAAGGTGATGAAAGCTGCAGCCACTCTGTTCTGGTCACCGGGGAGCTCTGCAGGAAACGCGGCTGCCATGGGAAGAGTGGCAAGGTTCCGGTTTTATGGAAGGACTGATCTGAGTCATGGCAAGAGGGTGGCAGGCCAGGGGAAGGGGTGACAGTAGCTGAAGGAGCTGGTGATCACGCGGTTGAAACAAAATGGTGGGCTCTGCAGCTCTGAGCGGCAAGCAACGTTGTTCTCTCATCATTGTTCTCTCAACATTGTTTGGCGGTGTGGCAACCAAACAGGAAGCTGTGTGCTGCTGCAGCTGTTTATATAGGGAGCTGTAGACTTCCCACAGTTCCTCCGCCTTTTGTGCCTGCACACTGCCCCTCAACACGCCCCAGAGGCACAGCCAACAGTGTTGTTCCATCTCACCACTGTCTACCAACTGGACTTGCCCTGCCTTGGCTCTGCCCCACTTCTCCCCATGAACATTCCTTTTGTTAAAACAAGCATGGCAGCTGGCTCTGATCCCTCCCATGCCATTCCCATGCCCAGCTGGCCAGCACGGAGAAATGGGGCTGCTGCCCCGACACCCAAGCTGTGCTGCCCACGCCCAGTATGCACCGGAGTGAATGCACCCCCCAGCCCACCAGCGGCACCAGCAGAAGCCACACTGCCAGGGCCACCCATCCACAAGTCCTGGCACCGGACCATGGCAGGCATGTTCCCGTGCCTGCGTCAGCCGCTGAGCTCAGCTTTGGCTCTAGACCCTGCCATGGGGCTGGACCCTGCCACACAACCACCCAATCCCCCCAGAGCAGGGGCCACAGCTCAGGTCCGCGCACCGCCCCCAGGACCTGGCCCAGCTGGCAGCTCCCAGCAGCAGCCGCTGCCGGCAGGTCTAAGCCTGAAGACCAGCACCAGCTCCCTACCACTGCCTCCCACCACCCCAGAACCCCTCTACCCCTGGCAGTGTCAGAGGCCACAGCTCCCAGGCACTGCCAGTGACGACTTTAGGGGAAAAGCAGGTGGAGCACAGGCATCCTTTCTGCGGAGCTGTGAGGCTGCACACCCGCCGCCAGGTGATGCCACATGGGGAGTCCATGCGGAGTCACTGCTGGCACAGTTCACATGAACCTGCTGCCCTCCGGCACACCCTGCCAGTGGGAGCGACATGAGCCACAGCCCAGCACTCCTCGCCACCACCTTTCCCGCAGCACTTGGCAGACATGCAGACACAGGACAGGCTCAGGAGGAGTGGGGGAGTGCCGCCTCCATGCTGCACAAGCAAAAAACATGGTGCACCTAAGTGAGTGTGCTGGGAGCCATGCAAACTCAAAAGCCCCCAGCTGCCAGGGCCAGGGGTCAAAAAAGGGCTGCCACAACTGTGCTCCTACACACATACAGACATGCCGGGGCAGTGGCTGCAGCCCTGGCACAGCGGCCATGGCCGAAGCCCAACCCCAGCTCATGCCCAAGTTTCCAGGGCAGGGAATCCCCCCTCCCCCGTCCCCGCCATGTCAAGGGCCACAAAAGCACCCCGTCTTCCCCCGCTGTGCCTCTACAAGGGAGGTAACAGCAGCGCCCACATGCTGGAACATGGGCAAACCTTATCCCCTTGCACTCTCCCAGGCCTCCTACAGACAAATAGCGAGATCCCAGGTAGGCACAGAGTGGGGCCAGGACATCCAGGGTCCAGACCCACTCCTGGCCCCTGCCACACCACTCCTCCAGCCCTCGGCCCCACCCCACTTTGGAGAAAGAAAACATGGTGAGACCAAGGGGGACAAGTGGGGGAAGGGAGGGGGGAATGAGGGAATGAGGGAAAAAATCTTTTATTTGATCTATTTTGATAAAAGAAAAGGTTTTTAAAAAACATATACTAACCCATCACAATATTAAATACAGTCTCTGTCATGAAAAAATAAATGTAGTTGATAAACATAGTTATTCCAATGCTGATATACCATTCTCTGTGTGAGAATTTATCTCATTTTGCTGTTGGTATTAACAATTAGAAGTGTTTTTTTCATTCAGGTTCCTGTCAAGACAATTTCAATTATCATTAGGGACTACAAATTAATGCATTATAAGACGTTTAGCATTGTAAGACATTCTTTATCAGATTGTAACTTTTCATATTAGTCCCTGGGTTCACTTTACATGGAAAGTGCAATGGACAAACAACTGATTTGCTTCAAAGCAAATATATTTCTGAAATTCTTTTCAGGGCTGCTATCCTAGTAAATCTCTTCCCAGCTTTCTACTTTCCATAAAAAAAAAAAAATTTGAATATCTAGATGATTAATAATTGTGCAAAGCTATTTGTGAAACAGTATTCTGAAACACTGAAAGCTAAATTATTCCAAAATTAATAACGTATTTTTGAATAACTTTGAGATTGAGTCAGATTACAAAAATATTTGAAATATATTTAAGACAATCTGGAAGATTTAGAGCCTCGGGAGAGTATCTTACGCAGTCTGGCCTGAGCTGGATATCAGTTGTCACAGTAAAGGTCAGTTTTTTAGAGTAAGAACCATTTGAAAGAGATGGTTGTTGATCTTTTCTGACAATACAGCATATAATACCACAAAGATGTTTAATCTAATCTGCCATGAAATCACGACAGTAATTAAGCCATAGACTTGAATCTTTTTCTCAGAGCTCATTTTTCTGATCAAATCTGGTTATTCGCTGAAGCAACTTATTTCAGTTCACCTCAGTTTCTTGTGTTTGTCATTATTTCATTGGCCTGCTACCAAGTGTTTGGGTTCTTATTTTTCTTCACAGTAGATTAATAGGTCTGCTCTGGACTGTGCTGACTGTCAAAAGACAATGGAGGACCCAAGGGAAATTTCTGAGGAGTGATGCGTGAGGTTGTGATTTGTCCCTACACTGGATATAGTGGATGTAACAGAAGAAAATCTAACAAGATGCATAGATTACAAAATACATGAACAAACTATAATGCAAGACCATAGCAACTCAAAATTCTTTTACAAGAATCTGTAAGATAATTAAGACCATTTGAAATAATCTCTCCTGCCACACAATTTAAACAAATGCCAGTAGGCTAAGCAAATATCTTACAACCTTTTACATTTATTACTTGCCATGTTTTTTGCTTCAGACCCAAGAAATTACTTAAATTCAGCTCTGTTTTCTGTTTCCTGGCTTGTACCTCTCCTATACTATGACAGTGAGTAGAACATTTACCTTCAGACTTCAGTTTCTTCATCTGTAAAAACTGTGTTTGTCTTTATTATTTTTAAGTTGCTTGTAGACTAATGAATGAAAGAAAATATTCATAAATCACAGACTTTTGTCTACAATTTGACATCCATCTGGACATTTTGTCTGTAGTGTACCTCTGAAGATTGAACAGACTGTCTTAATTCAACCAAGTAAATAAAAAGGATTAGGCCAGATCTTGATATTAATCTTCTGTATGTTATCTTAGGGTAGAAGGCATGGATTTAAAGTTTTACAGTGCAGGAACTTGATTGTCTAGATAATGCATAATAATAGGAAAAGATTCACAGTATGTGGAATCATGTAAAAAAAATCAGAAAAATAGCATGAAGTTCACATCAGGGCATTCTTTGTGGTTTTAAAAGCTGATGTAAGTTTTCCCTCCCCAGAAAGATGGCATCTTGGTCATACATTGAACACCATCAAGGTGTTCAGATTGTCCTTCACCTGATAGATACTAATGAAAAAGAATGAGAGGCTAATGTTAACCTCTGCAGTGTTGTTATTGAAAGAAACAAATATGAGCAGCAACAGCAGGTATGAGGCAATTTTTAAGTTTTTGTTCCACTAGATTCTAGATGGAAACTTGGTATGTCTTGGATTTCATTGTCTCTGTTACTAGAGATTTCAGTAGCCAGACAATCAGGGGAAATCTAAAGTTGCATGTGCACTTTTTAAAGATTAGTGGTATGTGGAAAATGGTCCTATTACTTACACATTAACTTTAAAGGGAATTCTCAATGACACAAGACCAAAACATGTCTTACTATGCACTATGCTTTACTGTTACGTTCATTATTGTTGTGCTAATTCTTCCCAGGAAGGTTTTGATTTTCTTTCCAGATGCTACAAATTGAACTTGATTGTTGCAATCAAGCTAATTTTTCAAATTTTTTATTGTGTTTAACTCTATCAAGCTTCAGCTTGTCTGAAATATTGAGTCCCCTGAAACACTATGCAGATTTCAAATCAAATATGCTGTAAAGAAGTAATCTCTAGAAAGATAAAAATTATAAAACCCAATAAACAAATTATACATATCTCAATAATCATAAAGATTGACTCAAATTTTCTAAGTAATAGAATATTACACTGTAGTATACTATAGTGGAGAGTTGTGTATAACTATCTCCTACATTTTGTCTTTCAAGACAGTTAAAATCAGATCAACTGTACTTGTTGATTATGCTAAGGTATTCTCTATCCTGAAGCAAGGACAAAGAAAATCCTTAGGAGCTGAATGCCTATAATGCCCCCACTCCTAGGAAGGTAGCTGAGCTATTTTAAATGAATCTCAGAACTCTGTACTGTTTAATTACCCTCATTAACTTTAACTGAACTTAATTTATACAAACTCTGTCTCCAAGAAAGTCTAGATTTAGTTGGGGTTTTTAAATATGTGTATGGTGTGTGCATAGGAAAATTACACCAAATTTCTGCAGAAAAAGAGGATTACATAAGATAGTATTTCAGTTTATTTTTCAAACATAAATGTTAAAATGCTGAAATTTCTCATGTGAGTTATATTTCAAGTTTATTGCTGATCTCAAGAGGAGATCCACCCAGGTGGATTTAGACCATTCATGATGTTTTTGTGATAATTTCAAAATGTGCCCTTCCTCTTCAAGGAAGAGGAGAAATGCAATTACAGCATGAAAAGGCTAAGGAACCTTCTAAAAAGAAAACACTCAGATGATGTCTTTTATACGTTGCCAAGACATACAAAGGACAACTCCTGTGAAGTTCTACATCTTGTCATACTCAAGACAAACCAGTTTTGCTAACAGGGTAAGTGATATACTGAAAGTCCAAAGTTATGGAAGGGGTGCTTTTGAAATACTATGGTTTTCTTTTACAAGAGATACTTACACAAAGATGTATCAACTTGGTATTGTCCATACCTACACTGAAGATGCATGCATGCATGATTCTGGTTTTTTTCATCTCAAGGAGTCACATTATTTCTTTTCAACACAAGATTGACCGCTGAGTATAACCTGAAATCAGGGGCCCTCATTTAAAGTCTATTCAAGCCAACATAAAGATCTGTATAGTTCCTAGTTGTGGTCCCACTGAAGTCAGTAGTAACGTTCTGATGTGGTCCAGATCTTTTGTCAAATCATTTAGCTGTAAAACTAACGGGGTACAAGGAAAAAAAGAATATATATTAAAAAAAAAAAAAAGGTGACAGGTGTTTTTAAAACTTAATGGGAAAATGTTACACTGCCAATTAAAAAGACACTAAATATCAAGAGTTCTTAGCACTAATTTCTCTTTTCCAGGTGATTGTAAGTATGGTAAGGTAGGAGGATTGACAAATCGTTTTCCTAGGAACAAACCAATTTTACAGATCCAATTGATCCTTAATACCATAAAACAGCTTATTCTTTTCTAGCCACCCCCAAACAAACTGTAGTTAAATTTATAAAGCAAAAAATACTGGTTTTAAACTAGAAAATTCTGATGTATAGCAGTAATAGCATAGGCCCTGATTCTTCCCAAGTATAGTTAAAATCCTCACAAAACAAAGCTGCAGTACACTGTAGATGTCTGCTGAGTCTTCAGTCAATTCCCTCATAAGATATATTTTCCTCTTCTTCTTTATAATAACATAATAATAATAATAATAATAACAACAATAATAATAACAATAAGAATAATATTCACATTCTGTTGCTTCTCTTATGAGTATGGCTTGTGATATAGCCACACTGGGGAATCTGGAATGAAAACTTACACTTATTTGTACAACCAAATGGGACGTCATTCAGTAATGCCTATAAGTGCTACTGAGAATGACTTTTTTTTTTTAAATAAGCAGAGCACTAAGGAAAAATTCTGAAAACTTCCCTAATCTTCCATTCAGAATGGTTTTCCCTACTCCATACAGATTTTATCTGGGAAAGGGCCTAGTTAATGCCACCTCTTTACATGTCTTCTAGCAATATGCAAGTGCTGAAGGCCAGAATGGGATTCCATTGTGTTCTAACTCACATTACTGTGTGCTAAAAACGCTAGTTTGTTTTTTTCCATCAGGGTGAAACTGATACTGCATTACTTAATTGCCAACAGACTTATCATGTGGTCTAAGGGATTGCTGTTCGTTATATGCAGGAGTAGGGCAACCCCAAGACAAAGGGCAGGAACAAGGCACATGAGAGTGTTCTAGCAGTCAGTTGTTTGAAGATGTTGAGCTCTGCCTACTAGTCAGTTTCGTTAGTTCTCTTGACAACAGTAACAACAACGTCTACCAAGCACATAATATTTACAGAACACAATCTCCTTTGAAGTGATATAACCCTGACTGTAGATCACCTAAGATACATCTGTTAGACACAGGTTTAACCACCTTCAGAAATTAATCACAACAAACCCATGTCCATACAAATATAGGCAATAGGCAAAAGGAAAACTTTCTACTTTTCTAGGATTTCTTAGGAAGATGTGATGTTTAGGTGCATTCAATATTTTGAATGAATTACTAATAACTTTCTTGGAATTATCAGCATACTCAGTATTTTAAATTTGTGCTGCTTTTACCAGATACACTTCCAAGTGAGGTCTTTGGGTAGCATAAACTGCATAGCTCTAGTAAAGTCTGTGAAATTGCAATGCTTTACATTAACTGAGAGTTTGATAGCGGTAATCTATAAAATAAATTTGTCTAACAGAATAGGTTTCACTCTTAAATTCCAGTTTCTGCAGTGAAAAGAGTTCTTACTATGAATTCAAGTTTAGCTCACAGCATGTACTTTATATTGCTCACTTAAATTGAGATTCCAATTAATATAACTCCTGGGTAGCTCATTTTATGGTAAATCTGTGCTGAGCTTTCACCTGTATCCATACACCAATGTTCAAAAAAACGATATAACACTTTTTTTCCTGCCACAAAAGGAGTCATTTTTTATCATTGTATAGTCTAGTAAGTCTCATGATAAACTTGAAGTGTTTGGTGGAAAGGAAAACACACAAGTACATTTCTAAACTCAAGGAAGCTGACTTAATCCCATTTTTAACACAACTGACCTTTGGGGTTTAAGAGAAACAAACTCTAATTTATTTTTTGATTTTCTTTTTTCTTTCAGAAAAGATCATTGATCACTTATTAAAGTCTCTTGAAGCAAAAGAAGCCTCCATTGATTACAGTAGGATTTGGGTCATTCTTTAGTCTTAAGCACTTAACTTTGAAAATAAGTAGTAAATGTATAAACAACAAGATATTTCTGCAAAATAAGTTGGTCAATGCATTGGGGTTGGTAGTTCTGCATATTGTAAAAGCTGCTTAGCCACACATTCATTACATACTTACGTAATCCCTGAAATAATTTGCATTGGATAGGGGAAGGTGGAAACACATGGAAGTGTTTCACTATCTACCCCACCAAACAGATAATTCTGCTCATTCTGTTTCCTGCTGCTCATCTCAGTGCTGTTACATTGTAATCACCATGATCACTATATAGTTCATCACACTTTACAAAAAATTTAAAACATCCTGTACCTATTCATAAATAAACAGCCCCAAATTCGTAGCTGTTTTGGCAAAGATTTCTCAAAAAGTTCTATATCATCTTTCTTTTTTCAACAGTGTTTCTTCCATAAGGAAGTGAAAAGTATTGCTTGTGATGGGCATGAAGTTAACAATCAGATCTGTTCAATTCTGTGGCAATGGAGTTGGACATTTTCTCTGACTTTTTTTTTTTTCCTTCAAGAGGATTTTAAAAGGTGAGCTCTTAAGAGTGTCTGAGAGTCTTTGGTACTCGTCTGCTTTTGAATTTATAATAGGCGACTGAAGCCTGTAAGGAGTTCTTAAAATTCTCACTTTTAATTTTTAATGGAAATTTGTTTTAATAAGTGTACATTTTATTCTTTGCTGAGTTTAATTCCAAATCTCCCCAGAAAGTCTAAAGAAATAATGTATAAAAAACATTATGAAAAAAACTAAAGAGAATAATTAAATTTTTATGTATTGTAGAGTTCAATCCTAAAACTGGAAGCTTAAAATAGTCATACTAATTATAAGAATAATAGAAGGAACAACTACCAACAATTTTGTAATTCCTAGGATAATCTTGAGCCACTCCTGAACACGGGAAAAATTGTTTGTTTCTCTACAGAAGTAGTGATATTCTTAAGATTTGGAAACAGACTAAATAGAATTCAAAAAAACCCATGTCTGAAATTCAAAATTATATAGTTTAAATTTCAGACAAAAATTGACCTCTATAACCTATATGAGAAATTAAATAAGTATTAATTTTCTTTGTTCTAGCTCCACTCAAAATCATCAGTGCAAACCTCCCTGATGTACAGCATGGGACAGACCTGCAGAAATTAAGTTTAGCACAAACTGGAGGCCAACAAATCTCAGAGAAGTGGAGATGTCTGCTCCATTTATCCATTACATTAACAAAGCAAAACACTACTCAAAGTTTATATTGTGAATCAACTTCATATATACCACAGTTCCTTTGTATACTTAATATCTGTAATGCTATTCAACTGGATATAGGTATTTACACTAAATTTAAACAAAGTCTTTTCCTTTCCAAAATTAGCTTTTGATAAGCTTTCTCTCTTTTGCCCATCCATCATCTTTTTATGCTTTTGTCTACTCTATGTTTATCCATTGTTTCTTTTTATTTCCTTCAACCTTTATCTCTGTAAATTTTTGACCTTGAGACATCTTAATCTCTGACTTTCCTATACACAAACCCACTGAACGTTACTTAAACTGGTGGTGTTACCTTTAAAGGAGAATAAACTAAGATCTCAGTATATCAAAAGGAAACTCAACATTTACAAATAGTTCTCTTTATTTTCATTTATTCATTATACAATGGAAAAAGTTTCCATCACTGCATGCCATAGATATGTTCTTTATACCCATGAATGTCTTAATTATATAATGTTACACATTTGAATTAAAAACTGCAGAGGTATACTTACAAAGTGAAATTCAAAAGTCACTTTCTAAGTCCATCCCTTTTATTATTGAACTAAACAGAAGCAGCAAAAAGGACCTTTTAGGACTAATGTTATCTTCCTCCATAAGAAACTAGAGATTTCCTCCATCTATCTAATGTCTTAAGTACCTTATGTTTTGCAGCTTTATTTAGCCACATCATGAGGATTTGATCCTACTAGGTTTCTTCTTTTTTGCCCAACTAGTAACAGCCATGTAATATGCTATGATTTCTCTTGTTATGTTGGAATCTTTCCATATAAACAGTTGGAATTTCTCGATAAAATGCTGAAATAATGCAAACAAACAGCTTTCTTGCTCAGCCTATCATTTGAATATTAAAATTATTACATTTACCCTATGGTTTAATTAGTGGAAACATTTAAATGTGAACCTGATGAAGCTGGAGATCCTGCTTAGGAGGCTGGGCTACAGTCATAAGAGAGAATGTTCTTCTCCTATTATATGAGAATATTGGGTCACATATATTTCAGTTTGCCCAGAAGAAATTCCCAAATCTTCATCTTGCTTCAACTATGAAATATATGATTAGGCTTGTTTGTTTGCATTTTGTTAGAAATAGTTTCTCTCTTGTTTTGTTCGTAATACAAGTAGGAATTTTTAACCTCATACATCGTAGGTACTCGTAACCCTTCATAGCTCTTCAGCATGGTTTATGACAGTGAAACTAATGGCATGTCTTTAATGGACTGGAGTCACAGTTGCTCCGTTGCTCATAAGAACGTGTATACCAGAGAAGTGTATAAAACACTATTTTTTTTAATTGATAGCATTTGGTAGAATTTATATCTTATTCCTGGCATAACAAAGTAATATGCAAAATATAGAGCAGTAGCAAACCAAGTCCTATATCTCTGGGTGGACATAAAACACACAAATTTTCTCACTCTTTCTCATGTACATGCAGAGCAAGACTTCTTAAGAACTGATTTACCGCTATTGACCCCCAATGGATTCCCAAGATACTCTACACTTTGGAAATTTTTCATATTGATATAAAAGATACTTTTGTGGAATGGAATTTTAGCAAGCAGAAAAAATTTAATGATGAAGTATTTGCACCAATGCCACTACAATAAGCACATGTTTTAGCTGTCCTAGAGAATAAGCAGGATGTTACCATGTGAGAAAGCCTTACCCTATTTTGACCTGAAACTTTCCTGGTAATTTACATCTGTGCAAACCATGCTGTTTTTCTCAAGTTTTTATTGTTCACTGATGAAAACAAATAAATATTTAAAGTTAATAGTCATCCAGATTGGCTCCTGTAGGCACTCTGTAGCTTCTGAGTGGGTCAAGTTAAAACTTTACTGGTAAGTCATTTACTAAACTTGTGTCAACAGATGACAGAAATAGCTGATAATTTTTATTTTATTTCCTTCAGTATAATTGAAAAAGTAGCTAGTTTTACTATTTATGCCCGATCCCACTAGAATAAATAGAGGTTAGAGAAAAGGATGACAAAAAAGGTGAGATTTTAAGGGGTTCCTCAGGGAAAGCTGTAAAATGTCTCTGGTAGAATTCTGTATTGGCCTAAATTCTAGACTCTAGAAAGTGAAACCCTGTTTTCCCAACTTTGTAAGAAAAAATCGTGTTGATTCCCTCTGAGTAAATTGTGGTCTCTCTTTCCTTCCAGCCTCCTACCCTCAAGTAATAGGTTAAAGCAAAATATAAATCATTACTCTTATTTATCCAGATCTCAGTCAGGATTATTCCCCTGCATTCCTTTGCCATTAGGAGTGCTGGGAGAAAAGAACCAAATCCCACTTGTGTTTCAATATTTATCCAGTAAACCATCCTGAACTACATGCTTGCATATACTACAAAGTCAGTCATTTGTCTTTCCACAGGACACTTGCCTTGCTGGTAGCTAAGGACATTACAAAGCACAAGGCATTTCAAGCTGTGCTATCTCTACTTCCCTTTGGGAGCCATTTTTCTGCAGATAATCTGTTTTTTATACCTTATATTAAATTCCAGCAAAGTTTACATGTTTCATGATGCTCAGAACATTATCCTTAAGTAGATACAAGATGTGTTTCTGTAGAGAAGTTCATTTAATCACCAGTATTGTAAATACAATGCTACCAAATTCTACTGCTGGAAATAAAAAATAAACTGTACAAACTTAGTTAAATATAGCAAGGATTGTAATGATGAATAGATCAGATTTGTGGGTTATTAACCTCAAGAGTGCTTTACTAAACAGTCAAACATTTGAGTAATTTTAATAGCTGAATTAATTCCTGAGTAGGTCAAATTTAGGGCCTCTGTTAATAGGCTTTGTACAGGCTATGAAGAAAAGTATTATTGTGACACTTCAGGTCTCTTCACCTGGTCTTGGGAATTTACACCAAAAAAACCCCATTAATAAAACAGAATCCCATTCATTAGAGAACCAGATGTCCATAACAAAAGAAAGTAATTTTATATACTTACAGTTAGAATTAATTTTTCAATTAGTCATTTGTACAAATACTAATAAATTTTGTTGCAAGTATTTATAAAAATGACTCACTGCACCAGAGAAATTGATACGTAATTTATCTGACCAGTCATAACTAGTCAACATCCAAATGTTGAATACTGCAGAGCTTAATATAAATTTCAATCTTTTAATCAGAAACCTAATAGAGAACAAAAAAAAAGCCGGCAAATAGGTTGGGTAAATTCTGATAACAAGCACAAGGATATTTAGAGTTGCCATGAGCATGCAGCAAGTAAAAACAGGAGATGGTTTTGTTGGCTGAAGTATCTATTCACAACACATTTTACTTCAGCTTTCAAGATCTGTTGAAAGAGAAGAAGTTTGGGGTATGTTTCAAGAAACATTACACTGAGGTTTGATTTCATGCAGAAATTAACCCTTTTCTAAGGAAAATTTCAAAACTGTGACATCTGGCATCTTATCCATAAGTTTAACATAAAATGAAAGGGGAAAAAGACTGTATGCACAAAGCACTGGAAAATTAAAAATAGGAGAATAACCACAGTGCTCTGATACATTTGAATTTCTGCCCCTTAACGTGTCTGTAGTTTGTTTTCTCAGCACTGCAACAACACTTGCCTTGATGCCTTCATTCTGTTAGGTAAGAGTCATAGGGAGTAATTATTGGTGGAATGTCTTATAATTCTTTAAAGTCATAGCCTGTAAGCCTTTGCACATTAAGTGTGCAATCATACTGAAATGCCTGATTAACTACCCAGTCTTGTCCTCATGACATTTTTGAAAATAATGATAAAATAAAATTTTCTTTACAACTTAAGCTTGTCCAGGAGTTATTTAGCTAAGTTATTAAGGATGTATTGTTTAAGTTAAGTTGATTATAGAAGGTGCAATATTGCTATAGGATTGTATAGTTATTAATAGGAGATAAAAGGTAGTGCTATTTTGTTGTTTTTGTTAGGTGCTTAAGTTTACTTAGATGCTTAACTTTATTTAAGAGAGGGCAAAAAGATACGCCCTTCTCTCAGGAACAGAACACCTGTTTTGAAACATCTGAACAAGTATTCTAGGAAGGAGAGCCCCATGGGAACATCCCTAGGAGCTATAACCTCATCTCTCTAGGGAAAAAAAAATCTGTCCCTGAAGGGATGGGAGAATCATTAATTTAATTAATTGGCTTGTTAATTGGTTTGTATTATATCCAGAAAATCCTTAAACCAAGATTGGTAATTTTAATATGGAATTTGGAACCCAACGAAAGATATTTTGAATTTGGCTTAATTCGTTTTTTTAACGTGTCATTTAACTAAAAAACACTGGGGAGATGTTGTGGAACATAAAGCTGTATTTACAGTGTGTTTAAGCTTTTAGCAAGCTGTGTATGTCAGATGGAAAAAGCAGGACAGCAAGGAGCAGAACACGATGGAGAAGAACATGACATAATATCCGAAGAATGTAAACAACATCCCGTGGTCTGCTATGGCTTTAAGACATTGGTAGCAGCAACCCCTGAATAACATGTGACCATTGCTCCTTTTGTCTAATTGGCTATGTTAACCCAAACAACTCTTGGAGTATAAAAGTAGATGAATTTGCAATAAAGAGAAGACTTCATCTTGGGAGTTCATTTACCCACTGTATAGTCTTGTATATTTTCTTTCTTTCCTGGTTTCTCTGAAGCACCATGCGACGTAAGGCTCTATCCTTTTTGTTGTGGCTGTGATTTTCAGAGGGTCCTATCTCCAATGCTGACAAATTGACCAGTCCCTGTTTTAAAAGGACCACCACAACTGTCACATTTCCTGTAATATCTTGGCTTAAATATCTAGTCCACCAACAAATGGTTGCAAATACCGTGGAACATGCACCACTCTTTTTGCAACAGAAGCGCTCTTCCCTACACAAAGTTGACAACCTATATACTAAATACAGCTGAGTTGCAGTTTATACAGAAAATTTTTACCATTAATCAGACTAAAAGGGATTAGTTAGCGTGTCCTTTATTTGTTCTTTTTTTTTTCTGTATGTTAATATACAGTTATGCCAACCAGTAAAATACTGCCCTGTATATACTGATGAACTTATCCACCAAAAAGGAACAAAGCTCAGCAAGATGAACAATCCTAATAAGTGGCTCAAATATGTCCTGTCTTTTTGATCTCTGTCAGTGCCAGTAGAAAACAGAAATACTTTAATTTATTTTGAGGCTGTTGAACCAAAAGATATTAACTGTGTGGCTGTTCTTGCAAATTGCTGAACACCTCTGGGAGAAATTCCGTGTTTCAAACTACCATCATACCACTGGGAACTAAGAATGCTGAACAGAGGAAAAAATAATGCAAAATAGTTTCTGCAAATATTTGCTTACATTTTAAATAAAATTAGTTTTGCTTTGTTTGTACCTTATTCTATATTCGAGCTTGATGATCACTGGCAGTACATTGGCAAATGTGAAGGATAGTGTTTATGTTTGCAATTAAAAAAAAAATCATTTGGTGAGGAAGTAGAAAAATTATATACCCAACCACCAAGATTTGTTGGTGTAGATGGTTTGCTCACAGTGCCACTGGTAACAGTTCAAGCTTTGTGCTGGATTCTTGTTAGGGACACTCTTGAGGGATTTGATTTTGCTCTGTGTTAAATGTTCCTTAACAAAATACACAGAACAGATGATCATGCAAGGGTGGTAACAAAGACGATAATAAGCTATCATTTATTTATCAATATGATTCAGTAGGCAACATATTCAAATTAAAAAAAAAAACAAAAACACAGAAGTTTTGATTATGGTAGCATCACTCTTTTGTACCTTGCTTCAATTTCCCAGTCTAAAAAATGAGCATGTTTCCTGTTTTTCTATAAATCTCTTTGTGATCCAAAAGTATCTTCCTATATATGAAAGAAGATAATATTTTAATCATAGATTTCAGTCTTCTGCGTCTTCTTGGTCAGGTCCACATGACCTGCCTAAGGATTACATAACATGAAGAATAAAAATAAGAAAAAAATAAGAATAAAAATGCAGTAATTGACTATTTAAGAAAACAAAACGAAACAAACAAAAACAAAAGGCAAAATACCTTAATAATTAAGGCAATAGGGAAATATAAGTTGCCAAAATATATGAATTTTGCATTCAAATTTACTAAGAAAATAAATTATAATAATGAAATAGAATATGTTGCATTTTATATTCCTAATATATTTCTAAATATCTTTCCTTTGATCCATTAGAGAAAAAGTAGAAAAATCAAAAATTTGCATTCTTTCTACAAGCATAAACCATAAATCCAGGTTCTTGACACAACTTGAGGATTCTTCTTGTTTTACATTTTTTTGTTCTACACCATTGTAATGCCATTTACTGCACTGATGTTGCTCTTGATTCATTTTGGCAGAATTAACTGCAAGCAAAAAGCTTTTTTTGCTTTTCACCTTTACTTTTTCCTCCTTTGTTTAACAAGTTGCCTAGTTAAGCCAGTTATCCAACTTACATCTCTGTCATATTTCACCTCTTCCTCAAATGTGGATATGATTTCAGGCTTGTCTCTTACCAAGTGATCTCAATTCAATTAGAAATGAGACTTCATATGTTACATGGCAAAAGAATGAGTAAGAGCATCTCTGAAAAACTAATGTTAAGAAACTTACCCAGCTGAGAGGAAGGGTTAATTTTCTGCTCACTTCATGAGGATCTTGCAGTTCTCTTCCTCCTTCTTGCAGTTCTTTTTTCCTCCTCCTCCTTTTCCCTTTACCTCTTTGGACTGTCTGCAGCTTGAGACAGGGTTTCTAGTCACAAGACTCAATAGAGAAGGAATAAAATAGGGAAGGCTGAAAGCAGCAAATCATTTCATCTGGACATAGCACTTTGGAATCAGAATGGCTTGGGTTGAAAGGGACTTAAAAGTTTAACTAGATCAAATCACCCTGTCATGTGCAGGAACAATCCCTAACTAGTGTGCTTTATCCCTTAAAACCATATTTGCAAAACCATGTTCCAAAAAAACCCGCAGCCTAAATGCAAAATGCCTACGGATACTGCTAGTATAGATACCTTCATGCTAGTGTGCTCCTGGCCCAGCCTACCAAATCCCCTTGTCACCTGAAAGTATTTCCAAATCTTCACCAGAATCTTCATAGAGCCAAGTCTCCCTGCCAGGCAGCAGTCAATTTCTCCCTGGATGCCATTCTTCCCAGTCAGTGTTAGAAAACCCACTTTAATGGATAATTTCCTATGAAGCAAGTACGCATTTAATGTTCTGCCTTCTTCTCCTGAAAAGCAATAAAAGGAAGTTTCATAAGATGAGATTTTCTGTGATAAAGCTTGGGCAACATATTCTGGTCTCATTTGCTCAAGATTATGCATGCTTACCCTCTGAGTCAATATATATTCATTGACTGATTAGGTCTAGTAAGGAACTATTAGTAGCCACATGGTAGCTTTTGTTTCATGGTTATCAAATTAAAAAATTGCTTAAGTTGGTAGAGGTAAAATGAGCTATAAGTTTACTTCAATTATAGGACCTACACAAAGTCTTAGATCACTTTTCAAAAGATGAGCATCTTAGGTGAGTTGATGTCCCTGCCACAACCTTAAATGAGAAAGTAAAGATTGAAAAGGATTGAAATAAACTGATGCTTATTCTAAAACTAATATTACTTTCTATCGGTGGACCTCATGCAGCCGAGGAACCGCTGCGGTGAGCAGCTGGGTTGGCACGGGTTGGGGCGGCCCAGTGGCAGTTCTGGGACTCCCCGGGATGCCGGGCGGGGCCACGGGGGACCTGCATCTTCCAGCCCGGGATTGACCATGTGGCTGAGCGGCCATTTTAGCTTGTAGCAGAACCTCCCACTAGGGGCAGTTCCCGGGTGCTGACCGTCCAATCCGAGGGACAGTTTGTGCCTAGGGGGTGCCCGCGCCTGCGCGAAATTGGTCCCCTATAAAAGGGCGAGAGTGGCGGCCATCTTTCTATTTTTCTGGATGGAGCTGGTCGGGAGAACATCTCTGCTCGCCTCAGCGCCAAGTTTTGCAGCAGTGCGGGCCGATCGGCGGCTCCAGCGGCACAGGTTGAGGACCACATCTTTCCATCAGCAGTGGTATTTCCTTATCTGGGAAGGGGAGGGTAGGGGCAGGGATCCTTTAATTTTTACAGTGTCTTTCAGGAGGCTCCAGTAAAGACCCAGCGCTACCCTAACGCTTCCCTGCATCAGCCACTGGCCCCAGAAGAGCTTAATTTGTCTGGTTTTGTGTTTTATTGTCAGTTTTTCTGTGTGTGTAAAATAAACCTTGTTATTTGTTGGGTTTGGGGTTTTTTTTGGTGTGTGTTGCTTCTATTGGATCTCTCTTGTCAGTACCATGCCTCCTAGTGGTAAAACCATGACACCTGCTGGTGGATTCTGTAGAGATAACAAAACAAAAAAGGCAGACCTGGTAGATAAGAGTTGACCAAGAATCTGCTTTTGTACCTTCTGATTTTCCTTAATGTAAACTAGGTTGGTAAGACTAAAATTAATACCATTATTTTCTTTTAGTATGAAAATAAGAAAGTGAAGGCTTGAAAAGCATGGTTGTGAAAGTCGGGGTGAATATATCTTTTTACCCCCAGCATATCATTCCTCTCCAATGTATTGTCCTTGGTAAAGCACATTTAATATGCAATCCTTCATCTTCTCAAAAATATTTAATGAACAGGATTTAGCAGGTCAGTGCTTGAGAAGCATAGTCTGAAGGCAAAAATTAGGAAGAATTGCCTGAAGTTCACCACTAAAGTCTGTAGAGAGTACAGTGCACAGGAGGGAAAACCTACCAAATAATTTTGAGTTATTTTTCAAGTTCATTAATAAATGTAGAGAATTTTTTAAAGGGAATTATGCTTCCTGAAGTCCTGAGGGATTTTACTACCAACTGGCTGAAAATTATCATTGTTATAGATAAGTCAATTAAAAGGAAATAAGGTTTTTGCATCATACTGTGAGTACTAAACAAGGAATTTAAAAGGATCTGTTTCTACTGAATAATTTAATAAGATTTTGTGTTTTGTATTCTTACAATGGGCAGTTGAAGAGAAAAACCTTTTCTATAATTTCAATTAGAAGTGAGTTATTTATTGATTTGGATTATACGAGGACAGGGTTCTTTATTGCTATATGTAGTTTTCCAATAACAACTGTTTTGGCTTGAAGAGAAGACTCTGAAATGGTGATTCATAGTTCTGCATAAAGGTGATAAGGAGGAAACCCGCCTTCAGTCCTTCAGTTATTGGCCAAGTCCCACTGGCTCTGAAAAGTGCAAAAGCTCTTATTTTTCTCAGTAGACTTTGGATCTACCTGTAAAATGTCCTTCTTTTGCTCAGCAGCAATATGATAATGCAATATGATAAATGTCACCTGACATTTTAGTCGTTGCAAAGGGAAAATCCAGAGTAACACTGTTAGTCAAAAATAAATTGTATTTGGGTCTTCAGGAAGTTTCATATTAAAAGTCCTCAGACAAACTCCATTTCTTCATTTAGGCTCAGACTTCGAACATGGAGTGCTTTGCTACACATAAGCACATAATTCATCTTTACAGTGAAGTACCCAAGGAAAACATACTGCTATGAACATAGAAGGAAAAAAAAAAAGAGACACAGGCAGAGACAGAGGCACTGCTGTGGGTTGCTTGGTGTGCATGGAGACATGTATCAGCCCCTGTAGACATACCCAGGTAGGCAGGAGATGCTTTATCTGAGCATATCTATTCTAGCTTTTGAAGATGGACAAGATAAAAGAAGGTTCTATGAGTCCTTGTTTGAGAATGTAACTAATCAAAATACTTCTGTTTGAAAGGAAAACAATCTTTGCACTATATATGACTCCTGTTATGGGTTTACCAGGAAAAGAAGGGAGAGGGGTGTCTTTTAAAACTTTTTTCCTTTTCGTGAGAGAGGGGTGCAAGCAAATTGGCTGGATCCCATCCTGGCACCATGTGGAGTAGCAGGGTTGGTGACAAAGCGGGGCAGCCAGGCGGGGATGGTGCCACTCCTATTCTTTTCCCACAGCCCCACCGCACGTAGGGTAAAGAGATAGTGCTTCTGCTACCTGCTCCCTGCAGCCCCATCAGGAGAGGAGAGTGGCAGGACCTGTGCGGAGCCAATCCGGCCTGGCCTGGCCTGGCCTGTGCTCACCACCTTGACTGAGCCAGGGCTGGGAGCGGGGGTGCAACACTGGCCCACTGCTCCCATGGCTCACTGCCTGTTCCACATCACCACTGCAGGTGCTGCTCCAGCGCTGCCCGCCCACTCCATGCTGTGCCGCCGACATGGTTGTCACAGCATGGCTCAAGGTACACACGGAGCCTCCCACTGCTGTGGCTGCATAGGGCACTGGAGGCGCGGGTGGAGCCAGCTCCACCTTGGCAATGCAGCAAGCGGGGGCAGGTGGCGTCTGCGTGATGGAGGCAGTGGCATCAGCCAGTGCATGGAGCAGGGGCAGCGCCCAGGCCAGCACCATGGTGAGGGACAGCCCCACGGCAGTGGGTGCAGCAGTGGTTCTGGTCACCCCGCATCCGGGTCCCTGCAGTGCTGGCAGGGAGGTGGCAGCCCCTTCCCATGGTGGCTGCTGCCCTGAGTGGTTTGGGTGGCAACAGCTACCATTTTTGCCTCATGGTGAGGTCCAGAGAGGGGGCAGTGCCAAGTGCTATGTGACACCAAACCAGGCTGCCAGCCAGTGGAAAAGTGGCATGCACCTGGAAGGGAGTATGAGAAAAAAGGATGACAGATACCCTATAAAATCAGCAGAAATGGAAGTTCTCGCTCTCTCTCTTGGCTCTCTCAGCACAGGCAGCAGCGCGGCATCACCACAGCTCAAGCAGAGGACCACATGGCTTCATGCAGCAATGACAGTAGTGTAGTATCTCTTCCCCTTGGGTCCCCCAGGATTTACTTTCACTCTCTTTCAGTTTTCCAGCAGCTCCAGTGTGGGACCCTGCCACATCACCTTCCCAGCTCTGCCCACGTGTTAGCACTCCTTCCACTCCTTCACAGCCCAGCATCCAGCCTAGAGTAGCAAAGGGGTTACTTCTTTTTGCAGTTATCATTGTTGAGTTGCTATCTGTTAGTGGTTTACACATCTATATTCCATATATTTAATAAATTACTGTGTTGTTGTCTTCTCTATTATGTCTCTTGTCTTTTAGTAACACCTCCTAGTGTCCAAATCGGGACAGTCCTTGGTATAAAGAGAAATAGTGAAAATCCCTGTCTTATCCGTCTATTATCTATATCCTGCCATCTGATAAGTCTGCACAAGTTTTTATTGTAATGTGAAATTGTACTGCTCAAAAATGGGAAAAGGTCGTTAATTTATAACTGTATATGTGTGATCGTGTGTATGTATACATACACATGTGTGAGTGTCTATGCAGGTACCTACATGAACGTGCATTCCTTTGACTCTATTTGGATTTAGTATGATGTTCCTTGTTTCTTCCTGTCTTCCTGCAATGTCCATTTGTAAAGAAGCAATAATGATTGACTTGACAGTCATGCTTGAACTGCTCCTGACAAAAGGCTGAGTTGAAGGAAGAGAATGTGAAGCTGTTAACCTACAACAGTAGAAACTACATATAGAAAGACCTAAACTGATTCAAGACGACAATAAAGTTAAGAGAAGAAATAGAAAAAATACAAGCTGGTAGGTAGGCATCAAACATGAAGCCCATGGTACATCATAAGATGTTAACATTACTGTAAAGAATAAAACAGTGAGACTACTTTTTTGGCATTGAAGGGTCCTTCCAAGAAAGCCAAAGTGCAGCTGAATGCAGATTGTGGTCATCTCATGTAATTCCCCTGGACGAGGAAGGTAGGCCTAAGAGTGCTACTTAAAGTTGAATTGAAATTTTTGTTTTCTTTTCATTGTGAGGTACTTTCAAATGGTACTCATTGAGTTGAAATTTTTAATTTTCACAATTTTGCTGTCAGGAATTGGGGGACGGGTGGTAGTGGTGATGGCTTTTGCATCATCTCATATGTTTATACCCTTTCCAGCACTATGATTAAGAGACTGAATGTAGATACTGATTGTACAGAGCATGACTAAAGCTTGTATTTTAATTTTTAAACCAATATGCTTGTTTTAGTTTGCTGTTTTTTTCCCATTGTTTTTTTTCAGGGAGAGCTTCATTCAGAAGAATACCCCAAGTGCTGGGTATTAAATGAGTGTGCCTGTAGACCAATGAACTCAGTATGCTGCTCATCTTGTTACTACACTTAATCTAAATAACCTTTTTTATGCTCTGCTGGAATGGCATTTTCAAAAGGCTATATAGTAGTAAATGAGTGCATATGTCAGTGAGGATTTGCTAGACAAATCAAATCTTCTTGACAAGTACATTAATTCATTGCTATTTACTACACACTCCAGCTTGAAGGACAATTTTTGTGATCGGATCATTAACATTTACTGTCATTTTGGCATCATTTACCAACTTTTTCACTCCTCTCTTGCCTGTTGTATGCTTAGCAGCCTCTGCCTAACAGAAGTTAGCTTTACAAGGATTATATCACCAATATGTTAAACAGATCTTTTTGCCCTGACTAGCTAGTTTATTGCACAAAAGGTGCTTAAGTATTAAAGTAAATTTTAAATACAAGGTTCCTACGTGCAATATTTAGAATCTACTGGATAACAAGCAGAGAATATTTTCTTACCAGACCAACACTTATTGACAGACATACATACTTGTTAATTTTTTTAGTCTAGAACTTCAATAGATTAAATCAATGTATTGATCCTAAACTGAAGTCTTGCCTGTGACATTGAAAAATACCGTGCAATTGTGTTAAACTTTTCCTTTTTAAAAAAAATGTTTTGTCTTCATTTGAATAAAATCAATTTCAGTAAACTTTTAATTAACAAAAATTAAATAAGTTTTCCTCATGTGGAGTTTTTCTGTTTGGAAGGATTTGTCCTTTATGTCATCAAGTGTAACATGGAAGAAATGCTCATAAAATTGCTGATGTGCACAAGTGCTGGGGACTCTGGGAAGCAGAGTCCAGGAATAAAAGTACTGTGCTCAGGCAGATAAGAAGTCAGAAGAAAATCACTAACATCAGACCTCTGAAGATTCTAGCTTTCTTCACCAACAAGGTACAGAATAATAACAGAATTACCTCTCAGAATTACCAACCCAGAAAAATACCCTGTCTGTAAGATATTTCCCAGCCAAAACCTTCATATAATAAAGCTCACAGTTCATTTTCAAGCTAAAACGTTCATATAAAAAACCTCACAAATTCTACAGGTAGCCAAAGAAGCTTCTCATAGTCAAAATTCTATCGGAAATTTCTTTCACTTTGGAGTATAGCACCTGGCATGCTACTGAAAGTTCAAGCTATTTACTTAAAGCCAGTGACACCATTTTTGAGTGGCAAAAATAGGTAAGGAGTAAAATGTACTTCAGTTGTTTGCAAACTAAATAGTGGGTCACCAGGATTTAACTGAGGATTGAATCACTAAAAGACAGATTGTGGTATCTTCAAAAGAAGTAATTGTGAAAAAAAACGCAACAAAATTACTACAAACACCGTTAACATAGCACGTCCAAATAGCAGATGCATCCACTGGTATTTCATGTCTCACCCGGACTAGATGAAAAATACTGAAGCATCAAGCACAACAATAAAAATCTGGTGGGGGGAGAAGGAAACTAAGAAATTATAGACTTTCATGTAAACTGCCACCTTGCTAGTGAAATTCTGGTTGCCTGTTAGTGATTACTAACTTAGTTCTGGAGTAAATGAAACAAAACCCAAAAATTTAACAAGAAAATTTAAATAGTTATCCAATATAAAATTATTTAAAATCTTACTTTTTCTTATTTACATTTCTCCAGAGTTAAGAGAAAAGCCCAAACACAGATATTACATGTAAGCTTTCCCTACACATGGTTCCCTAACAAGCGCCAAAACCTGCCTGCTCACCTGGCTAGTTGTAAATAAGCAAAGAACTTGGATACGTAGGCAACCTAACCCATCTGTTCTCTCCAAGATGGCTCCCAAGGGAGCCCTTGGGAAACTGGATGCCCTCACAGCAGCTAGCTTGAGCCAGAGTTTCTAATCAATGAAAATTACTTTTAAGATAATATATCTGCTTGAAAAAAAATGGTTAAAACTTGTCTGTTCCTGAGAAATACTTTAATTGTGACAAACAGACACAGTCCACCAGAAAAGGAAATGTTTCAGCTTCAGAATTTCTTATTGATTCTCATTAGAGAAGTTTGGATTTCCTATTTCCAGCTGAGTTTATAAACAGGTCTGTTAGGAAGATCATCTTGCATTTGTTAAATCTGGTATAGAATCAGGCAGAGCAGATATAAAAGGAATAATGTGGTTTCTTTCCCTACAATTGCATTTTGAAAGTGAAAACTTGTGCTCTGTTATCCTGAAGTATCCCCTGAAAGAATCTTCTGTTGGAAGGAACCCAGAAGTAACATCAAGTCCAACTCTTAAGTGAATGTCTCCTACAGTGGTCAAATCCACAACGCTGGCATTATTTGCAACAAGCTCTGACCATCTGAGCTAATCTCAGGGTTTTATAAGACTCTTTTTTTTAATAAGCCTCTTTTGCTGTTGCACTTTGTGGTGTTGTTAACTTCCCCTTTCCCTCAGATTAACCCAGTAGCAATACACATGTAGTGCTGTGAGTACTGTTGCTGTAAATACATCAGTCAAAGATTCGTAATGAAGGAAATATGATAACTAAGAAGGTCAGAGAAAGCAAATGCAGGATGCCAATTTAATTTACTCAGTGTAAAATGTCACCCATGACATCTAAAGAGCGACATAGGTTTATGCCAAAGGTAAATAAGATGAACTCCATATATTGCAAAAAACTGTCCAAGATAATACAATATTATATAACAAAATTTAACATAATATTCTAGAAAAAAACTTGAGCATGTTTCATCTGGTAAAACTCTCTTTAAAGTTAGTTTACTGCAACGACTGCAGGGTCTCCTTTTAGAATTTTTCATTCTTCATTCTGTCTTTCAGTCTTTCTGTTCTCTGTTTAAGAATACTGTTGCGGGATCCTTTCAGGTGCAAGGCGATATCATAACGATATGACAACCAATGTGATCTTACATATCATCCCGATTTATTGCAATGCTTTAGCTGTTTATATAGTTTCATTTACTGTTCATGCGGCCAAGCTTTATTTGTTATTGGCTTATCTCTGTTATGCACGAGGCAGGCGAACATCTCAGCTGCTTTAGGTGGGGTGATGTTTTTCTTGTCTGAGGTCGCCTCTTGCGGTTACTTGCGTCTGGATTAGTATCCTATTTGTGCTCTTGTTTCAGACTTCTTCCCTATTCTTAACAGTTCAAGGTTACAGCAATCTGTCAAGGACATGCTTAGAGCTCACAGCTTAGGCTCTCAGTAGGGATTGTCTATTCCTTCCAAATTACTAAAGTCATGCCCCTGCTGTACCAAGAATTCCTCCACAGAATACACTCTGCAAAGACAATGTGACTAACTATTGCTGGATAAGACTGTCAAAAGATGTGTTATTTCACCCTTCATTCATAAGCACAGGAACATGATATCAGAACACAGTCGATCCCAAGTAGTTGACTCATGATTTTTCAGTGTTAGAATTTTCAGTAATCTTAAGTAGGCTTATTTTTTTTGTCAGATAGAAGTTATTTTCTCTGAACTGGAAAGGGATTTACTGTGGAGGTGTTTAAAACCAAGCATAACATATTGGCAGAGAGATATACGAAAGATTCATCTATACTGTGGTGCCTGAAAATTCAATATTAATCCATCTTAATTATCTTTAGCTTCCTAGATTTATGCATAGATAGATAAATATGTGTGTGTTGCTCTGATCTTTGTTTCCAGGTCCACATATAATATAAGTAGCCTTAAGAACAATATCACACGCTACGGTTTTATTGTGGGGGTTTTTTTCAGTTAGTAACAGCACCACAATACTAACATGAAAGCTGATATAAGATAAATATATGTCAGTACTTTTAAGTCTTGCCTTGCTCACCTTATCTTGGAAGTGTGCAGGATGTGGGCTATGTCACTTCTATTTAAAAGGCAAAAAGGATACAGGGGCCATCTGCCTTCAGAAGGTTGCAGTTTGCTTCACTAAAGGAGGAGCGAAAAATAGAGAAAAAGGAGAGGAAAAAACATTTAGGGGAAAAACTACCTACAAACAAACTATCTTTGACTCCTCAAGGACATTAAAATCTCACAATTTCATTTCATGTTTCATGGGCTGTGCATCATGTAGTTCCACAAATCTTGGAAATTAGAGAGATGCAGGATCTGTTGTACATGTTTGGTTCCAGGCAGTTGTTATCTATCATCGGGGCAGGCAGCTCCATCTGCTATATTCAAGCAAGGTCTTCACACATTTTTTTAGGTCTGTCTTATTTTCCCAATCTCCAGCGTCATCTGATATATGGCTCCCTGTTCTGTTAAAGCCTGGAAAAAGGAAAAGGGTATGTAAAATGCACTTCAGGCAAAAATTTGGGATCTTGTATCAAAACTCTAGACTTTAGTGGACCAAAGAACTATTCATGAAATCAAGACTTCCTGCATCAAAAATAGCAAGTGACAATAATGGAGATTTTGCAGGCTGGAAAATTAAATTGCCCATCTTAGTATTTCATGAGATAATTAGGTGTAAATAATAGAGTGAAAGAGGCTGGGGAGAAGGGACAAATAAAGTCATCTTTGAAACAAAGTTGCAGAAGCAGCAAGCTGTTCTAAAGTACAATTATCCCATAAAGGCATGTAACTTAAGAAATATGGAAGTTCCATACCTTTCTCTCCCCACTGTTTCTCTCACAGTTTCAGTCACTTACAGTTTTGTTTTACTTTCTCTTTTAGAAAACACATGACAGCAGAACATCTAGCTGCTTATGAAAAACTCAATACCTTTTGTGATTTAAATCAATATGATTTTACAGGTGGTTGTTTTGTTATTCACATTTGAAAAATTGCTGCAATTATAATCCTGCCATAACAAAGTGTTCTTCACATTCACAGCCTTTGACAGTCCTTACTCAGTCGCTAACTTCCCTCACATCTCTAATAATACTATATACCTGATAATCCTCCCTCATTCAGACTAAAGTTTCTCATTCTGCCTTTGGACAGCCATTGCATCAGCTTCTTATGAACTACCATCATTAATATTCAAGGTGTTTGTGTATGGTGTTTACTGTTTTACAGTCTAAAAAGCTCGCAGTGTACCCTTCTGGTTATATATAAATTTAGAGCTAATAAGTACAAGCATTTTTCTAAAGAGTTTATCGCTTTTCTTAGTTGAAAAAGTGACCAGTTATTCTTCTGGTTTACAATTTATTTCGTGTTTTATTGCCCAGACGGAATTATGTTGTTTATTCTCAGACCTTCTTATAAGTTAAGGATCTAAAAGTTAAAAAGTTACTTGGCAAGAGCATGAATTACAGTCCTCCTAATTGAGAAATTTCTACAATCTGGGATAATAAAAAGATCACACGAAGAAATGTGCTTGGACGTATACTTCTGTTGTGCTGTACTCCCCTGTTCTATCACTTTGGCCTAATACAAAACCAGGAATTTGTCTGATTGAAACATAGGGTTTGAGGACCAGTGATTTTTCTTTCCTCTCTTTCTACCTTTTGCACATAAATTTCTATATCATTTTGAATCATCTGAAGTGTCAGAAATGAAGGCTGCAAATTTAGAGGAGGTTTGGGGAGATTAAAAAAAAAAAAATACTAGAATTTTTATGTGAGATGTTTTGGCAACCTCAAGCCCAGATGCAGCCAATTTTCACTATGCTTTTTTAAAAAAAATAAAGGGCTAAAAATAACAAAGATTAAAAACAAATTGTTTTTGAAGGCCTGGTAAAGAGTTATCAAAAAAACCCAGAGTTTTATTGAGCACACATATACATGTACATGTGTGGTGGTTTTACCACAAATTCAGTGATTTTGGACCAGAGACTCTGAGAGAAGTCACAAACACACCCCAAAATGAAGAAAACACACAAATATCAGTTTATTTTGCGCAAACACAAAACACCCG
Source organism: Neodrepanis coruscans (assembly GCA_013400695.1). NCBI lineage: Eukaryota > Metazoa > Chordata > Aves > Passeriformes > Philepittidae > Neodrepanis > Neodrepanis coruscans. The sequence continues at coordinate 47,885 of VYZS01096609.1, forward strand.
ACAAATAAAGTGCAAAACAGACAAACAAATTAAATTTTCCAGGGCTCGTCCTTGGGATGAAGATGCTCTGGCGACAGTGCTTGTCCCTCTCTCTGGGCCCCCCTGGAAGACTCCGGGGTAATCAGAAGGGAGCACGTGGTCTGAAGATCCCCCCAGCCACGAGCCTCTGCCCGGTCCTGACTGAAGGAACAACTCAAGAAAATTATAAAAATCGCGCACAACCCCCTCCCTCCCTTAGCCAAAGGAGGGACTTAGTGCTGAAAAGGGAGAAGATGTGGTCTTCGGCCCCTGGGGAATAACTGCAAGGTAACCCCCAGGTCACCTGCCTCCTGCGGGAAAGAAAGGAAAATCACAAAAGAAAAAGAAAAGAAAAAAAAACGAAAGAGAAGGAACAACCCTTCTGCTGGAGGGAAGAAAATCCCCCTCCCAGAAAGTGCTTACCAAACCTCCGTAGCAGAATCCCTGACTCAGTCCTCACGTGGGCTATGTCCCGGTGAAAACGAGAGGCGATGTTGCTCCTGCTGTATCCGAGGTCCAAAGAGACCGGAATGGTGGCATGGCCGTTTTATAGGGGTATAGTGTTCCGCCCCTCTGGGGGGTGGCCCCCCAGGGGCTGGCCCTCGTCTCATTGGCACGCAGCTGCTCATGGGAGAAACTGCCTCCGCCCAGAAGTGATACACGTGCTGTGAAGGCGTTTCCGACTCATGGCGGCTGCCATGGGACACCATGTGCTCTTTTGCCAAAGGACCGGCGCCGCTCCCGCTGGCCGTTCCGAGCAGCGACTCCAGACGGTGCGAGCACCGCCCACACCGGCTAGTCTGCACCGCGCCGCTCGGCGAAGCCGGGGCTGCGCCACGCTGGGACTCCACCTCGGGCCGGAGCCACAGGTAAGGAGCCGGCCCTGGCCACTCCCAGGGCCGGGCAAAGCCGCCGCTTTCGCCGGCTTCTCCCGGGGCTGGGCAAAGCCGCCACTTTTGCCGGCTTCTCCCGGGGCCACTGCTGCTGCTGGCTCGCCCGGTGCTGCTACTACTCTGCCGCCGCCGCTGGCCCGCCCGGCGCCAGCCCAGCCCCAGGACCACGGGACAGCCCCGGCGGGGAATGGAGGGGGGGAACAGTTTTATTTTCCAACCCACAACAACATGGCTCTTTTTTTTTATTATTTTTTAACCTAGTAGAGTGTCTGAATAACAAGATGAAGGCTTCAGCTTTCCTGATATGTAAAGGGTGCAGTGTCAGTAGACTGAATATTCCCACCAGCATACACAGCTAGAAAACACTGCAAAAGCATGGAAAAAAATAAGATATCCTTTGCATCAATAGGGTCCAAGATCCAAGACTGTGGTAATGTGAATGATATTTTGTGAGTGTTCTTGTTACTTTCTACTCGACTCATCTGCCTTATTTTCCATAATTTATGGGTAGATTAGCTGAATAATTTCGTACTCATATTTATTTGTTCTGTCTTTTGAACAAAAAGTTCCACCTTGAATTCAGTGTAGAACCAGATTTTGTCAATAAATACTAGTTTTCAGGGTAATTGAGGGCAATTTGACCTAAAATGCAATATTAAAGTTTAGGACTAAGGTCTATCTCGAACAGAACCACTGATTAGAAGACAAACAGGCTTACAAATACCCTCAACTTCCTTTTTTCCAAAGAACCATACAGTTTCTGAACCTATAGAGGCTTTAATTTCTAAACCCAGGGTTATAGTAATTTTGTGTACATGTAAGCTTTTGTTTGCTTAATAAACTAAACAAAGTATTTTTTTGTTTAAACTTTTACAGATTTTTTTTTACTGCCTTCCACTTAAGTGACTACTTACTCATTTTGATTGTGTTTATCCTGCTATCAAGTATTATTTTTACTTCTATAAGGCTTATTTTGAGATTAATCTATGGATTTGGTGTTCAGTCGGAAATCCTTCTATTTTGGGAGTCCAACAGCATGTGAGTCCTAAATGACTGGTTTAAGTCATTAGGGTTCATGCCTGCCCAGCCTATAAAACAAAGATAAGTACCTCACAAACAGGGCTGCTGTGAGGATTTATCAGTTAAGGTTTGAAGACAGGCATGTTGATTATTTTAGCATTAACCTATAAGAACATGTGCCTTTGGAGTTTAGGTTTCACTGCTGCATTTCCCATCCATGGAGTAACTAACAGATGAAGGTATATCTCACGCAAGATGCTCTTTGGGAAATGTCATGAACATGATGCTATTTAGTGACCTGCAATTTCTTTACCTTCACAGCAAGACCTGTAGCATTGCTGCTGAAAGTAATCGCATAGTGTACACTTTAACCAGCACTCCAGCACTGACCCTCAACAGATTCATATTTTGTCAGGTGCAACCAAGGTTTAAAAGAATACCTCAGTAAATCTTCATATGTGCAGCCTAATGAAAGGCTTCAAGGTGTGCTAGAATGAGACAGAAAGGTTTGTAAGTAGTGATATAGCACTTGTACAGAAAATTTATGAATTAAAAGTATAATAGATGTTAATCTGTGTATCAGTGACACTATTGCAATGTGCAGCTGAAGTTCACTTATCAGAACAGTTATGGTCAATAAATTTAGAAACAAATTAGCTTCAAGTTGCTGCAACTGACCTTCCTTCCAGAGAACTAGCAAGTAATGAATGTGAGCAAGGTGAGTAGTTAAGACCTGTCAAACAGGTGGAGCAGCATACAGCTATAACATTTTCAAGAATCAAGAGAAAAAAGGATAGAATTACCGTAAGCACTATAGAATCACACTCTGCCTGGGTCTTATTTATTATTAAGGTTTTGGTTGGTTAGACTTTTTCCTTACTTCTAATTTTAACTGTACAACCAGAATCCCACAGCCAAGAGAAATCCCTGTCTTCTAACAGTGTCAAAAAAACTTGGTAAGGTGCTCCTTATAAAAGGTATTTAAGTCAGATATTCATGCCCTCCCTTCCTACCTTTAGCCTGTGCTCCTCTATAAGGCAAAAATATGTTCCTTTCTTATCCAGTTCCTATGTGATGGCCTCTGCAATGATGATTTTTTTTCCCCCACGCATTTAAAATGAACTATTTCTTTTTCTCCTTTCTACTTCATATTTTCTTCATATGTCAGGGTTTTTTCAGACAGGATTTCATTTTTTTTCTGACACTGACTTAAGAATTGTTTTAGTAGCCTAAACTTTTGTACAATGTTCCAGCATCATTTAAATTAAATACTATAAATTGACTGTTTGTTGTAAATCTGTAATATTGTGTCCCAAACTGCTAGGAAAAAATCGTAAATAAAATTCAACCAAACTTCACAAGGGGGAAACATAAAGTATGAACTTTATTGATCATGTCTAAATCTATGAGTATTCACACAGCAGTTATTAAATTCTTGAAATCCTATCCCAAAAATAGGTCGTAATTAGAGAATATTGTCTAGCTGGCTTCTTGGAATATTTTTTTTAAATTTGTTTCATTCAAGGTCTAGGTTTGGAACACGGCAGAAATGTTCTTTGGCAGGCTATTACAGTAATGCTACATTGAATGACATTGGGGATAAAAGAACTCAGATTTGATAATCACAGTAGTGTTTTATTCCCAGAAGCAGGAGGCAATGGTGTACACTCTTGGACATGATCTAAATACTGTCTTAAACTGAATCATCAGAATCAGCAAAGAATTTTGTAGATTCAGTTATGTTACCCAATTCAACAAAGTATCTTTGATCTAGCAATAAGCTTCTTGCACTTAATGAAGGAAAAGTTCTTATAGTTCTATGTTATGGTCTGCTAAGAAATAGAGATGTGTGAGCTGTCAAATAATTTCTGTGACAAAGATCTGACCAAGTAATTATCTGCAACAAATGTTGGGTCCAATTTCTGCTACTCAGATCCTTTTAGAATTCACCAGAGGGTGATTTTGTCAGCCTGTCAGTAGGAAAACAAGAGAATGAGTCAGCAAACATTAATAAAAGTTGAAAAAACAACTTCTGAAGCATTTGAGTTATCATTCACATGCATGTGAAGAGACTGGCAGATGAAAAAAATAAGAAAGTAGGCTGACAGGAGATAACAGAAAACCAGAAAAGAGATATTGAAGAGATATATTCCGAAACCTGATATGAAATTTAAACTGCTGTCTTTTTTCTCAGCTCTTTCCAGGTGGCATCTCTTGTAAACTGAGAAAGGAAGTCCTGGTGCCGTGTATTCACATACACATACCTGCTGTGTTTAAACACCTACAGTAGAACAGATCCTCATTTTTGTCTGCTTTAGCTGAGAAAATCATTAAGTCCCATCTGAGAGAGGAGGAAGACTGTAATAGTCATTTAGAGCAAACAAAGTCAAAACAGTGAGGAATGAAGCTATAGCTGCTGCAACCAGCTAACTTGGCAAGGAAAGGGAGGAAATCCTGGTACCTAATTGGGACAAAAAGTGGACCTTCCTGTATTGCCACATACAGAAGAAACATGCTCATAACTGTGTGCCAATGAAAATGAAACGCTTAGAAGTATTATGCTTTGTAGGAGGCTGTTCTCAGTGTGCAAATTGTCAAAAGTTCTTTCTTATATTATTAAAACTCCTGCCAAAAAATACCTGCCCTCCAAAAAATCGACATTGGTTTTGATGTCTTACCCATCCTTATTATTTTCCTGCTCATAATTTTTTCCCATTTTCCACTGTCAAGGAAATAACCAAAATTATCTCCAAATACCTGTGTATAATTTCTGTATAGTTGATGTTTCAATGCAATATCCAAGCTAGTTGAATAGAAACACACAGATATCTTTAATTGATGTCTCAAAAGAAAAGAATGTGCACAAGATACCAGAGCAGAGGATTTTCCACTTTTTTGTGACACAGCAACAAAAAACACTCAGTAACTTACTGAAGAGTTAGGGGTTAAGGACTTTTTGTAAAATTTACAGAAGAAAAGGCAAAACCATTAACTTGAGGGAATCTTGGATTTAGACCCCCATTTTTTTGCTGTGGTAGTATTAAAGATCTTTTAAAACATACAAAAGTAATTATATTTACAGTTCTTTTGGAGTTTATTTTCTTCTTGCAAAAGTACTAAAAATGTCCTTAGTCTGTATAAAAATAAGCCTTAGGTATCTGAAGTAAACACTTATCCCTTCTTCAAAGTAGCACAAAGAGGAATATTCCATATTCTTAAACATGTGCCGTAAACACAATGACTTGTATTTTAGTTCTAGAGTTTAGGAGTTCCTACCTTATCTGTGAGGCAGTGTATGTGCTTCTCCTGCACATCTCTAGTTTTCATGTTGTGATAGCATCACTGTATCGTTCTATAGGTCTTCAAAAATCCTGAAGTCCGTTGCATGGGAAATTATAAATATTTCAACATTTATGTTCATTTTCTATTTTGATGAGAAAATCAGCTAGCCACATCTTATATCTAAATAAGAAAAAAATCAAAAAGAGTGCTTAAAATTTGCTGTCTTTATTTCCAAAAATTCAGCAATAGTTTTCTTTAACCTCTCAGAGAAAGGGATTGATGTTGGTGACTGCACAGTCTCTGGATCCAAGGGCTTTACATTTGTGGCTTAGATGCAATGAATACCTGGTGCCAGCATGATACAGTATGCATCCCATCACTGACTATGGTAGGGCTCCTGTCATCTGCACTGCCACCAGCTCAGCAGCATGGATCAATGCTGAGCCTGGCAGGAGACTGAGCTGTACAAAGGGAAATGGTCTTATCCACAAGCATGAGTCAGAGAGTCAGACAGGAGCATTAGATACAAAACCTGTATATAGTGCAAAAGCCTAGGGTCATAAAATTGTTACCATTCTTAAAACACTTTATTTTGGGTTTTGTGATGGCAAATTGTAAATGTTAAGGAAAAATGTTATCAGCATTTTAATATGGACTGTTTCACTTTTGGTGAAACTAGTTTTGATCCACACCAGAAAAGAAACCCAAACCCAACAACAGCTTTGGGGATTTGCTTGTGGCGCTGTCATCAGGGATTGATTTTGCATATTGCATCCTTCAGATACCAGCCAGAAAGAGCCAAGCGGAACCAAGATTGTATTTCTAAATACCATGGTTTAGTATTTTTACTTGGGTTCATGCTGAATAATTTTGGTGTAACATTTCAAAGTACATGTTCCTGAAACACACTGTACAGAAAACTTAAAAATAAGGAAACTTTAAATAATTAAAATCCTAAATATTAAATTCTTATCATGTACAAATTCAATTGCAGAGTTCAGAATCAAAGGAAACCATCTTCAAAAGGTAATGCTTTTAGTATTAGATGCACAGTTCTTACTTCTGCTTCTAAAAATACAGAACTCCTGCCTTATTATTAAAATATGCATGTGTATGGTGTAATTTGCATAAACATGTGTTTAGGAAAACATATCCTCTGTAGTTCACAAGACTTTACACTAGACTCTAACTACATCCAAATGGGGGTCTTGATCATACTGCTATGTCTTGTGACCTAATTATCTCAGAAGTCTCCAAGAACCAAAGCACAAAAAAATGTTTCAATAATACAGCCAAAATGCTTAGAATTACCTTCTCTTTCTTCCTTAAATCAGCATGCTACAAAAACACCACAGTCTGCAAGATCAAAACAAACATCTCCAATCTTTTCCCTCATGTTTTAGAAGTTTGGTGACTGATAGAAAACAGATACAAATAAAGTTATCTCTGAANTTCCCTCATGTTTTAGAAGTTTGGTGACTGATAGAAAACAGATACAAATAAAGTTATCTCTGAATATTTGTTAAGTTCTTCCAACTTTCAGAATCAAGAAGGAAAGATGAGGAAGCTTGTAATTACTTACTTTTTTTAAAAATATTTTTTATGTTTTCATTAGCATCTATAAGAGCAGAAATCCTGGAGTAGCAAAAGAAACATGATTTTCACAACAGCTACAGTATGTTTGAAATCATGAAGAAGCATTTTGCCAAAATCCTGATAAGCAAAAGGGATGGCTCCAGACAAGCATTTTTTGGGATTTGATTAATCACTGTACAGCTAGCTCCAGGCTTATTCTAATTCCATACTGTAAAATTCTGCTGTATTTGTGGTGTCATTTTATAGACACTGTACAGTAACTTCTCATCATGGTTTCTTCTCTGAACTATGGAAGTTTCATCCTTCTGAATCAGTAGCTATGATTAAAGTCATTGACTGTCATGATCAACAAACTGATTTTTGTTTGTATAAGCTGGAAGGGCCAGATTTTATACCCTACTTCTCTTTAATATAGGCAATGAGATAAAAAAATAATATCTAGCATTAGACTTAATGCCACAGACTGTGAATCATTAATAGTTAAAGTCACTCTAGCAGGTAGGCAATGAGATAATCATCATGCTAGCAGGTGCTTAAACAACACACCCTGTAAAACTCTGTAATCATATCAGAAACACATAAATAAGACATAAGTTTCCCTTATATTTTTTAGAGGAAAAACTGTACATACTTAATTTACTTATATGGAATTAGTTCTAGACAGTGGAATGTATCCAGTGACATTAGTATATTAACAGTACTTGAACAGAACACTTGTAAGACTGTATTTCTATTAATTTTTAAAATTCAGTTTCCTTCTTTTGTTAACAATGATCTTTTGAAGTTTGTAATCTATTTACATGTTGTAGGTTGAAGCTAAAACCGTTTTTTTCTTCCCCCCCCACCCCTGGCGGGCAGATGGCTGCCCCGCCTCATCCCCAGGTTGCAGCGGGTGGAGGCTGCCCCCGCCCTGTCCCTGGGTTGCGGCAGTGGTGCAGGCTGTGCCAGGGGTGCGCCCAACCGCAGCTCGGCAGTTTTTTCCGGCGCGGCAGGCGGGGCTGCCCTGTCCCGTCTCCAGTGGCAGCGTCGGCCGGTGCCGGCTCAGCACTCCGTGCATGCATGGTGGGTCTCCCATGTGCATGAAAGAGAATGGAGCTGGTGCTAGCTCTCCCATGACAGGGGAGCCGCTGCGGCGTGCAGC
>VYZS01096616.1:0-18905 GCA_013400695.1 Neodrepanis coruscans
GAAAAAAAGGAAGAAACAGATAAAGGAAGCTGAACCCAAAGCAATGCATGGTACCCTCTGAAAGCCAAGAAACTGTAAATTAGAGGTGCCTTTGAACAAGATGCTACATACCATCTGTCCCAGGCAGTACTTGCTGGCATGCAGTTGTGAACCATGCTGGCAGAGCTGCTGGCACATCACCCACTCAGGATGAGGAGGCTATCACCATAGCCCTGTCACTGAACTTTCTAAAGGACATATAAATTCCCTACTCCACACAAAGGGCAGTCTATGCAGCTCTCTCCCTCTGGTTCCCACCAGCCCCAGTGAGGGCTGACCACTGCAGTGAGTTTCCAATACCTACAAGAGTGAACAAGGGACTCACATTTAATGGACTCAGGACAGGGTCTACCAAAACCAATGGAGCAGGACACAACTGATAATAGGTGTCAGGAATTGGATCTCTGTCATTCAAATGCCTTTTCCTCTGACAGAGTTAAGACCAGAAAAGATAGAAGCTTTGCCTTGAAGTGAATGTGGCTGCACATGAAGCCCTGTGGTGACAAAGCTTGCTGCTTTCTTGTGACTTTTAAACTGGCTGAAAGCTAGGTAGTAGCTTCTGGCCCTGGTTTACTGAGCCTGACGACTAATTTGGGGGATGTTGACAATCTAGCACTGGATGTTTCTCTGTCACAACTTAGTGGGGGACTGGGATTTTATCTAGGTCGGGGATCCTCCCCTGACATTTCTTGCTATGACCAGAATGGGCTGGAGAGTACTAACTAATAGTAGCTGCACCTGGGGTACTTGCTAGGAATGTGCTTGTGTTATTGGAATTTGGATATGCATCTCAGGAATCACGGTTGGGCTTGCACATGTCCTAAGAAAGAAATTGCAAGAGTTTGGAAGGGTACGTTTCTCTTCTAGGGTAATCAGGATGGTGGTGTAGTTGTACAAGCCTGAGACACTGTGGGCTGGTGGTGGCAATTCAGGTTTTGTCAGCTGCCTGTGGTTGTTCATCAAGATGTCCAGCAGGATTCCTCTGCTGTTTGTAAGCAATTTAATGCCGTGTCTAATTTTAATCTGCAATGTACTGTTTGTCCACATCTGTGTTCATTAGCATTTAAAGAAGGAACGGATATTGATCATGCCTATTAAAATTAAACAATCATACATTAGTGACTGATTAAAAATCCTTTTGCTGCACCAGCATTGCTGGTTAAAGCAACAGTGACTGAAGTTCTCAAAAAAAAAAAGTCTTAGCAACATCTAGTTTTCCATCTCATTTTTATTACTCTTAATGTGGCTACTCCCCATCTTGGTGATAATTCATTTAAAATAAAACTGTCCTTACATTTTCACCTCTGAGTATTTTATGAAACTGAGCCAATTTTTTTCATGTTTTACCAACATGCAGCTAGAAGATCATGTACGGTGAAAATCAATGTGAAAAATCAAACTATCTTGGGCAACTACACTGCAGCAAATGCTCTTTGGAAAGGAGCCATGCTATGTTTACTTAGGGTTTTCTTACAAATCTGTTAAAGTCCGGGAGCTGGACACACTGCCCTCCATCCACTCACATATTCTTGGCAGTTCTACAACTGCTGCATTCTCCCTCCATGGTAGTCTTTACAAGTGGCACAAAATATCACTGCTGTAGAACTGGCACTTGCTTTTCTGGCTTTTCTTTCTCTTGGTCTTCATGTCTGCATGCATGGATGTTGATGTTTTCTTAATCCCCAAAAGGTACCTGCATTTTCCTTTTCCAGGGTTTAAAGGGCTCTGAATTATAAGAAGCCAGCTCTGAGATTGCTGCTGGAATGGATCATGGGAAAGAGCAGAGAGTTCATGAAGGCAAATTGAGAACTGCATATGCAAAGTGAGTGAGTATTTGTGCCCAATGGAGAGACTGTTTACAAAATCAGATACCTTTTTTTTCCTTTGTTTGTTTTTTTTTTAATTAAAGTGCAAGACTGACTGTCAGAGCTTACAGAGAATATCTGTTTGTTCATTCAGCACGGTTTTACTCTGAATCTTTTGGGAATCACAAGAGTTGCCCACCTCTGTCTGCATACCAGACATCAGCAGAAAGGTTTCAGGGTGAACAGCAGTGTCTCTCCCCAGCGTTCTTGACCCTGCCCGTGGGTTGGGAGGGAGGAAGCAGTGCTCAGTTCAGACAGAAAGAACAGGTTAACCTCAGCATCATGGTCTTTGGTTTTCTGAACCTTTATAGGCTTCTCCCCACAGCTGGTGTTCTCATGGCATGAGCAAAAAGACTTCTTTTTCTGCCAGTAAAACATGTGGTTCCATTTTTTCAGCTTTTTTCTCTTTTTTTCTTTTTTTTTTTGTCTTTCCCATATATCTAAGGATGTCTTAAAAAAAAACAAAATAAAACAGGAAAATGATGGAGAGCAGACACTTACCACTGAGGTCAGCAATCATTCTTCTTTAGCTTGGCAAGGTGTCCCAGAGCTGGGTCTGACCCTGGTGGATATTGTCTTCCTAAGTACACAAGATTCCCCAGTTGCACTGGTGTACCTGCCACTATCATCAGAAGGACTGGCTGTAAGAGGTGGGTATCCTGGGGACCTGCTGGCAGACAGACCAGCAGCCTGGTGTGGCGCTGCACAGGGAAGGGGCCAAGCGACTGCAATCTCAGGGCACTTGTTCCCTGTGTCTTGCAGGTCAGAGACATGTGCTGCTGTACTGTGAACCAGCTGGCAATTCAAGTGCCTGTGAAAACCTGCTTGTAAGCCTAGCAAGCCAGACATTAATGTGAGGCTCCCTGGAGCAAAACCATTGCCCAGCGCTGCAAACATAGGCCGCTTTTGTTCATATACAGCCAGGGCACAAGGGTGCTGCCCACATGCAGCTTGTTCGAGAGCCAAAGGTCTTTCTGAAAGGGGGAGAGCTGCTCGGAGGCTTTTGTAGCTGCTCATCTGCCCGAGTTGGAACAGCGTGAAACACATCAGAGTAACCCATCGCCCAGCAAAACCGCTCACACGAGCCTTTCCTTTTCCCACAGAACCTTTGCGAATTCACAGAGGGATGACTCACAGAGGTGACAGCCCATTGAACTGTCCAAGTGGCCCCAAAATCATAAACAACTCCAGGTTGTTCATCACCTCTTGTGACATGAGCAGTCTGTTAATCCACCCCAGGGCAGCAGAGCTGCAGAGGTCACTGTTTATGACCTGGGGCAAGAATTTCCCCCAACTTAGTGTTTGATTTGGGCAGCACTGTTATCTCCCTCTTACAAAATTTCTAGTTCTTGCTTGGGCCTCATATCGATTTCAACAGACATTCCAAAACATAATGCCTGTACTGTGCTTGTCACAAATACAAACAGAAGTAAAGATCAGAGAGGGGAGATACAGTGGCCATCTGATCTCTTTTTGCTGGAGAATGCAGCTGTCAGGGTTTCTACCTGTTCAACTCTGTACCTCTGTTTTGGGGGGAATCTGGTCATGCTGCCTGAGTGGAATGGGATGACTGTGGGACCTGCTCATCCTGCGCTGATGTTGCTGAGACCTACCTGCAGCAGGAGAGATGCCAGAAGCTCCTCTCTCTCCCCATCTGCACCTAGATCTCAGTGATGCCATACCAGAGGACAAAACACTGCCATGCTCCCAGGAATGGTGGGTTTCAAGGCTGGGTTTCACTGGTGGTGTTGCTGCTGGTTGGTTTATTTCTGTGAAGCACTAGAGAAAGCAAACCCAGTTCCTTTTCAGCTGGAAGGGGAGAATACCCATTTGTGCCTCCTCCAGGCTAACACCTCATGAGAACCTGCTTTCTTGGTGGGAAATGGGGATACGTGTTTTTGAACATTGTTTACTTTTTAAATAAAATATTTACTACTGCAGTTTTGCTCTATCTTTCTTGCTTCCACTGATTATTTTCTAGAAGTTGGCCATGACTGACAGCACGCTGACCACAATCTGGCAACTTTCTGAGCTGATTTAAGGAGCTGTCCCTCCTCAGTCAGAGCAACAGCCCCCAGCCAGGGCACTGCTCATGTCTGTCTCCTTCTCTAGCTCAGTTATTGCTGCTGAGGATCAAATCTCATGTATTTTAAGACTATCTATAACTCGTAAACTTGCTGCCAAGAACACTGGATTGTACATCAAATACATGCAATTGGGTTTTTTTGATTGTGCTAGAGAACGCACTTTAACATAATAATAATAATTATTATTATTGCTTTAGGCTGGGAAACACGGGCAGTAACTTATGTAACTGTGGAAAAACCCAAATCTGAGAGACCTCCTGACATCTCGTGTCACTAAAATGAAACCAAATAGCTGTGCTACCTCTGAAAATTACATCTAATAGAATTATTTTCTGTATATGTGTCCACCATAGAAGGGTTTTTACATAATATTCTTATCAAATGAATAGCCAAAGCTTAGCAGTTCAAGCCAGTTTGTTGCAAAAAGTTAGAGGTTAGAGAGAAGTCTATTACAGCAATAACACTAATAAGGGTCTGCCAAGATCACGTTTGAGTACATATAAATACAGGTCAGTTGAGATGAACATCTCAGAGGACAGAGGAATGACACTGAAGGCAGTGACCACTTTTAAAAACAAGAGCTGGGGGTAAAACATGCAGCCCTTCTCAGCAGCTCCTGCTCCAGCACCAACTATGCTCCCACCAGCCACAGCCCCACTTCTCCTGTCACAGCCACCCCTCACCGGAGGGTCAGAGCTCCCTCCTAGAAACTTCATGAGGTGGTTTTGCAGGTGCTGACGGGCGGCAGATGTGAACACTCTATGTATATGTGAACATTCTACATAGAATGAAGTGGCTTAATATATCTGGAGCTCAACACACACATTTGTTTTCCTGCCTTAGCAAGCAAGGTGAGGGCTCCCTGTAGCAGAGAGGGCATTTCCTTCATGCTGTGAAAAAAATCAAAGGCCTGAAAACTTGAGATGTGTCCTGGGGTCCCCCTGGCAGGCAGTAGTGGGCCCCGAGGGAGGCTTTCTATCCATCCCTTCCTTTTCCTCTCTCTTGAGAGAGCTGCCAGGGAGAAGATTATGCAACCACCTGTCCCCCCACTCCTACCCTCCCCCATCAACTGTGTCTTGTTGAAGGCTGGTGAAGGTAAAACAAATCAACATTGCAAAGAGGCAGAGGTAAAGCTTATATAAAAGGGAAAAAACCCTAGACTGCAGTAAGTATTTTTGATTATTTTCTGATAGCCTCCTGTTTCCCGCAGCTATACATTTGCAGAACATTTTGTGATTTCTTTATGATGTGTCTCAATGTAATTTGTGTTTTCAAAGGGAAATACAAATCAAAGCCAAACAATGAAAGTGCTGGAATCTTGAGCTTTTAAAAGTGGCTACTGCATATCAACAACAGCTACTTTCAATCAACACTTTTTGCTATGCATTTTGTGGAATAGCTACAGGATACTCAAATGAGCATTGTAATTACACTCCCATAATGTGCATCATAATGCTCTGGGCTCCAAATGATCTGCTACAACTCATACTTTGAATAATCATTAAGATTTCTATCAAGATGGACCACATTTCAGCCATTCTCTTACTGCACTGATGAATATAGTATCAACTGCACTTTTTCTCCCACTGAACTGTATTATTTCTTTGATTTTCCTTCTCTTTCCATTTTTGTGGTCTCGCCAGTTTGTGTCAAAGAAACACAGTATCCAATAGGATCAGACCTCACCACCTTCAATTCAACATGCAGGATGCACCCAGCCTTTACTAATAAGGAAATTATAGCAAAGCACAAGGAGATACAAGTCTGATAAAGTGAAAGAAGAAAATCTATTTCTCCTTAGAGAGAGACAAAATGAAAAAGATATTCATTGTATTGTAGAGGTATTTTGTGGAGCTGGTACAGTTGATCTTAATATAAACTGATTGTACATAATAAATATTTAAATTTGTATTTTACAAAATCTGATTCTACCTGTCAGAGTACAGTGCAAAGTATTTACGTCAAAAAGATACTCCATAAAAATTCATGTCCAGCAAGCATGAAGAGGTCTAACTGTATTAAATCTCCATAATTAAATCTCCAAAAGTAGCCATCCTCCTCCTTCTGTGTAAGAACAAGTGTGTCCTTTCTGGGTTGCAATCAATAGCAGGTTACCTAATTATACACCTTATTATGTTTTATATAGTAGTGTGAGCCAGTGGAGGGTGACATGTGAACAAATAGATATGCTTGATCAGATCTTTTCAAGGAATACACCTTACAGGAGAGAGAAAAACAATTAGTGTGTGTTATAGGTTACCGTTTTACAATTTACATCACAAATCAATGTATGATTATTTTAATGCAAAATGTTTTTAGCTTCATTTTATTGCACTAATGGTTTCAATAACACACTATAATTTGCTCAGATGAAGAGGTGATTGGACAGCTCTTACAGAAATTTTTAATTACTGTCATTAGTGGCTGCAATCTTATTCTTTTCTATGGAGCTAAGATACGTGTTATTGAATTGTGCCACAGGTACTCTGTGGCAGTGAGAATCCAAACTCTCCTTTTCCTCTGAAATGCTCACATCTATAAATATGTTTCAGTCTGCAAGTCTCATCACAATAATTACTAGCATCACACTATGATCTCAGAAGTAGTCATTAGGCCTCAGCCTTGATGAACAGCACCCAGACTAGGCTTCTCTTGAGCTTCTCAGAAGCACTGTCTGCTCCCAGGAGCTTACGCTGTCTATCAAGCTACTGGTTTTCTAACAAACAGCCTTGAAAACTGATTTTTCTTGCCTTAATAAAAACCCAAGTGGAACAAAATTTTTGTTATCAGACCTTCAAAGAAAATTACTGGCCTAAATTGCAGCCAGGCTTACAAATTACTATGGCCAAAGACAACTCTCTTGCAACCCTATAAACAGCAGTCCTAAGACCCTTTTTGCTCTCTTGGACCAGAGTGGGCTGTGACCAGCATCTCTCTCTGAGTGAGATGCCTCTCAGAGCCAGAGAGCTCTCAAGTTTGCTATACTTGGAGGACGACCACTGAATGCCAATAATGGAGCCTGTGCTGATACCCTTACTCCTCGAGGCTCAACCCATTGAGAAGATGCAAAGGCATCTGATGGAAGTACTTCACTGAATTCAAGGGGAATTTTTCAAGTATGCCTCCCCTGTACATACTCCTTTAGGTCTATGTGAAAGTGAATATGCTATAGAAAACATACTATGAGAGTTGCTCTCTTAGATTCTTAAATACTTCAGATTTGTAAGGAAGTTAGGCCTATAATTGAGTTACTGTTGTCCTATAGTAAATTTTATAAGAATCGTTTGTTAAATTGTTTACCTTAAGCTATCAGTGAAATGCTGTTAAAAACTTTTGGGCCTAAGCTGTTTTTCAAGCCCAGGACTAAGTTTGACAAAGAGGTCTACTCTGAACCTTGTGACTCAATGGAAGCATCTCTCTTATTCCTTTTTACTCTTAGTCTTTCTCATCCTTACCCTTTTTCCATGTAGATATTTTTTGGTTGATTTTAGTTTTAGATTAATTGATTTTAGATTTCAGTACAATTTTTCTCTGTGTGCTTTAACCATCTAGTAAGTAGCAGAGTGAACCTTTCCAATGAACTCTGTCACGCTTTCATTTTGTATTAAACTGCTTTTGCCGATATCTTTGCCAGTAATTATTTGAGTATCCTAAAACACTTGTTCACGACAGCATGTAAAAATGTATTGCTCCAATTTAAAAAAAAAAAAAAAAGAGGAAGTAGCATAAAGGGTGTTGTTCATAGTTAAGATAGGAAGTGTGTAGAAGAGCCAGGGATAGGGCAGCAGGAGTCCTGCCTCCAGAGAGAAAAGCTGTGTTACAATGCCAACAGTGAAATCTGCAGGGTGACATGGAGGACAGCGCTTGTCCTTCATCCCAGCAGACCAAAGGTCACATTTATCATTTCTGACAATGGAGCTATTGTTGGAGGTCCATGTTCTTGCTACTGCTTGAAGCTCCTAATATGTAAACAACTTTGATTCCCTCAAATGGATGCAGAAAGCATTGCACATTCAATCTATTGCATGTCCCTCTGTAATTTCAGGCAACTCCCTTAGCACATAGCTGCTACCATGTACTGACAACACATTTCAAGGACAGATGAGAATTTAACAGACTGTTTTCTTAGAAACACCTGATAAAATACTCCAGATGATCTTTGCTGACATGTCAGCCCTGAGGGCTGAGCTCACTGGTAGCACTGGACAGGCCATGCAGGACAAGGATGTTTTCTTCTACTCACACGAGCCTAATTCAAGTGTGGCAGAAAATGCAACGCTCATCTGGGTTCAGCTTTGCACGTCTTCAGTTATCATTAATAGCTAGGACAGTGTAGGAGAGTGGTGCTGCCTATGTACTGACAAACACAGGAAAACTTTTTCCATCATGGTAAAGCCAGCTGCTGAGTTTGTTCTGTCCATCCACTGAGGGCATATGGGCCCTGCAGGGCAGAGCAGGAGCACAAAGGACATGAGAATGAAAACAGGGGAAATCACAGTGGCACAGGTTACAACAGCCATTACCTGAGTTACAGACCTTAATTTTCTTGTACCCTTGCTGTGTGCTCGAAAAGGAAGCGCTGCCCTTCACATACCTCCCATTTCTCTTTTCCTTCTCCTGGTCCTTTCTCCACAGTCCTCTGTAAAGTATGTGGGCTGACATACATGATTTTCAATAAAATCATTATTTTTCACATACTAAAAAAAAAAGCTGAAAATACACTAAATGTTCTGTCTAGATTCCCCACAAAGTCCCCGCTCTGGCCTATTAATTTTAAAGACATTCAACTACATTCGTAGTTTGAAGATTCGAAAAATGCTGTTTGCATTAAGCATTAAACGGAAAATTAACTGCAATCTGAAATTTTGCTTCAGCTAATGCCATCAGTACTCCATAACATTTCATATGATGTGCTTAAAACCTATGAAGGTTGGCTACTTTTCTACTAAAATTATGATAATAGCGATTCAAAGTGTTAAGGCTGTTGCTGTTAAAAAACTGAATCTCTTCTTCCATAAAAGTAAATAGTATTAGTAGATTTCTTTTTCTGGAATAAGTAAAACTACATCAAAATTCAAAAAACATCCCCCTCTTCCCAACTGAGCTGTCTGGGTGGCAATCCTTCTCTAATGTGGATTTAGAAAAATGGAATGTGGTCAGGTCTCTGGAGAAGTGGTTTAGTTCATCCCTGTGTGCCGAGAAGCCAGTGGTGCAAGTAAGTATGTAATTATGGGCTTACTTAAAATGAAGATCCTTTTACATGACAGACTGGAGCATGCAAAGGAAGAATAATGCCCACAGGAAACAGAACACCTCCCCGAGGGCTCTTGTACTCTATTGTGCTGTAACCTATTTTCAAGCTTTGGCTTAGAGATTGATTCATGGTTTGCTTTACATGGCACAGGTTTGTGTGCAGGCTGCACCTGGATGGGGCCTCCTCCCTTGTGTCCATTGCAGTGGGGACTCGCCTGCTCTCAGGAAGGAGCCTGGAAATGTTGAGCAGCAACAGTGGCACTGGTATTGAGCCCTGCTCAAACTGTGGGATAAACAGAGGATTAAGGCAAATAAGGGGGCCAGAGATGCCTTACAGCTTCTTCAGGGCCTCTCCCATTACTATTGCTGCCAAATACCGTGTAGCAGTTATTTTGTCGTGCTTAACGGCTGTACTTGACTTACCGTGCTATTATGAATGTTATCTAAAATGATTTAAAATTACTGATCTGGCCTGTCTTCAAATAGTGTTTTGTTTGCGAAGAGCGAGGCAGACAACTTCTTTGTAAAATCGTATTGTGCAGCTGTACTACCAAAGGAGCACAGGCATCACCCTTTCTTGCCTCTGCCTCTGATCCGTGCTGTGCTCCCGAGCCACTGGCGAGTGACCTCCATTCGCCGCGGGAGCTCAGGGCAGCCTGCGCGCTGCTGGGCGGGTGTTTTAACCCAGGGCACTGGTACTGGTACTGTCCTGCTTGGCAGGCGGTGCTGCGCGCGGGGCCTCGAGAGGTGCAGGATGTCCGGGGGTAGGAGGGCGATGCCCCAGCCCTGGCGGCAGTCAGGACACACGACCTGCATTTCCTTCATGGAGAAGCCCTCACTGTCCCTAAAAAACCGCCAGGCTTCGGGGTTTTATTTCAGAGCGGTGGAAACTAACGCATGTTTGGTATATAAATTATTTTATTTTTGTTTTTCTTTTAAATAGACATCACGCGGCCGGCAGACCCCGGCTCTCCCCGGCTCAGCACAGGTGTGCCCGCCCCCCCCGCGGCACGCGAGTCCCGCGGCGTTCCGGCCGGGAGCTTTTCGCGCCACAGGGCCAGGCCCTTGCAGCTCCACAAATCCCACACCGTGAATAGGAAAAAAAAGAAGAGCCTCCGCACCGGGCCCTCCGGGGACGTCCCGGGAAATGTGACGACCTCCGCAGCAGGGGTGGGCGGTCGGGCGCGGGGCGAGCACGCCGGGTGCCGGATCCCGAGGGGGTGTCAGCTGCATCTGCCAGGACGCGGGCGGCAACGCGGGAAAGGCGCCGCCGGGCCCCGCCCCCCGCTGTCCCATCCGCTTTGGCGCGAACCTTCAGTTCCCGCAGCTCTCCCCGCCGCCGCCAGCATGGCTCCGCCGCGCACGCAGGTGAGCGCTGCCCGCAGCGGGGCTGCCCGCCGGGCTCGCCTCACAGCTGCGGGACGCTGCTGCGGGGAGGAAGGGGGCGGGAGGCGGGAGGTTTTGGCATTTGCGGCCGTGCTGTCCCGGGGCTCTGCGGGGTCTTGCGAACCGGGACGAGGCGAGCTAAGCCGCGCTGCAGGAGGCTGGTGGGGTCGGGCGGGGACGCTTTTTGGGCTGGGCGCCCCAGGGAGGGCGACATGAGGACATGCCCGTCCACGTGGAATGGCAACTTTGAGCTTTTTGCCCCGCCGCGGTGCCGGGGCTGCCCGTGACCCGCGCGTGGCAGTGCCCTTGCCCGCCCGACAGGCTGGGGACTGGCCTCGGGAGCCGCGGGCGGGCCGGCGCCATGCGGCCAGTGCTCCCGCCCGCAGCTTCCCGCGGCCGAGGGGGCGGGGGCGCCCATAGCGCGGCGGCCGCGCGTGTGTGGGGCGGCACCATCTTGGCGGGAGGCGGGAAGAGCCTCCCGCGGCACTGGGCGGGCGTCTGTTGGGGGCGGTGGTTGTCCCGGGGCGCCGCACCGTGCCCGAGGCTCTCTGGTGCGGGGTCGCCCGCCGCGGGGGAAACTCCCCGGCTGGGCCCTTCCTCAGCCGCGGCGGGCGACGCCAAAAACGGCCCCTTTTGTGTCTGGGGCTGGGCCGCCGTTTTGTGCCTCGGCAGCGCCGGTGTAACTGTGAACCGAAAACCCGCGAGCAGAGGGAGAGGACAGAGACTTTAATTGCCCCGGGTAGTTACTGTTTAAGCCCTGTTTTTACGTGTTTGGCCCATTCGGCGGGCCCGGGAAGCGGGGGTGCCTATGAGCGGGGCAGCCCCTCTGAGGGTGCTGCCTCCTGGGTCTTTGGGTCGATGCACCCCTCGGGAGATGAAACGAGTAATTTCCAGTAGAAACATTCCCTGTGAAAGGAAAAACTAAAACTAAAAAAGATCTTTCGAACCGGTGGCAAAATGAACAAAACAGCAAGATGCTGAGTCTAGAACAGCTGTTCCGAATCTCCTGTGGGTATGATCCTTCGGCTCTTCCTTAACAGCTGCGGTGTGTTTAGTGTTTGCCTCAAACTGCAAGTAATAAATAAATCAGAGCAGATTTCTAGGCATTATTCATGTACTTGCACTTTTTTCTATCATTGTCTGTGAAGACTGGGGTATGACATGATTTATGTGTGCGTTTCCACTTGTCTGTTTGCATGGAAGTGTTCTGAAATACTGTAAAAAGTCGTCTGTAACAATTATCAGAACTGTATCAGAGTAAAAACTGTTCCCATTTCTAACTTTGGGATTTATTTCAAAGCTGATGTTAGTTCTGCTGACTTGCATTCAAGATTGTTAAACATCCTAGAATGTTCAAACCTCAAAAACTTCAATAGGATATTCTTTAAAGCTACTGTGCTACAGTAGGTCTCTTCTTAACGGTGTTGCCGTTGTCATTTTGCAGCGCCGAGGTTGTTCAGGAAAGAAAAACTTCACAGCCTTCCGAAACACAAAACTGATTCCCATGGAAACATCCTCATCCTCTGATGACAGTTGTGACAGTTTTGGTTCTGACAATTTTGCAAACACAGTAAGTACCGTACAAGAACAAATAAAACTGTCTGTGCAGTACAAGTAAAGCTTGCAAACATGTAAAGCTAGTAAATGTTGGGTTTGGTACATGATTAAAACTACTTGCTCTGCTTATGTGTTTGTATAATACTTATAAATCTATGCTATATGCTGTTTCATTTCCTTCTTCTCTTGTGCTTCTAGGTGGTAGTTGTTGGAAACAGATTAGCTATTAATTCTAGCCTTTGAAATGTCACCTAATCTAACATGCTGGTAATTTGCTCCTATGGTTCTGAAACCCCTTGTTAAATGCCTTAACTATTTTTTTTCTTCATTAAAAAAGCTATTTACTTATATGCTGCATTTGAAAATGTGAATAATTTTCTGTACAACTTCAGTTAAAAGGTATTTTATTCTTCATAGAAATGCAAATTTAGGTCGGATATTAGAGAAGAACTGGCAAAAATATTTTGTGAAGCCTCTGATGATGAATCTTTCTGTGGCTTTTCCGAAAATGAGGTTCAAGATGCATTGGTAAGACAGTTGATTTTAGTTGGCAATTTTATATTTAAATTCTTACACATTCTTAATTGGAAAATAATGCCAGCTTTAGCTTGAAAGTCAAATGTTTAAAAAAAGAAGTGTTATTTCATTTAATATACATTCTAAGTAGCCAGAGTTTAATTTTCTTTTTTTCTCCATAAAAAGCACTCAAGAATGTGAGCTTTGCGAGTTCAGCATAGAATCCACCATATATATTTTGAAGTGTATCTCTTAAAACTGTCCTTGCTGCGTGTTCCTCTGTTGGACCCTAACATTTGTTGTTTTTTCAGTATGGAATATTAAGCCCATGGACTCCAGCTAACCTGAGAAAAATTTCTGTGCATTTTGACATGCAGTCAGACTTGCACTCTGGCAGCTAACATGAAATGCTGTGTGCCAGAGAAATAAGAATAGGTGATGAAATCTGCTTTCTTACTTTTCCTTGACATCACTGCAAGATCAGTTTTATTTCTTAAAAAAAACAGTTGCTGTTTAGAAGAGAAGACGGAAGTAGTGCCATGTTTGGCAAAAAATAGGCTTGTTATACCTTCAGAACATGTTTAGGAATGACTAGAGAAGAAAAGTATCTGATTGGAAAACGGCATGTCTGAGTTAAATAATACACAATAATAAAGAAAATAAGTAGGAGACAAAGCTGGAATAGATATGTAAGAAAAAGGAATCAATAACTACATATAATGGGCAACCAGAATCCCATACCTGGTTTAATAAAAAGGCCTGTGCAAATAAGGATTACTGTTTGATGCCCATTGTTACTGATGACCAAAATAAGACAGTCTTACTGTGTCTAAAAGGAAAAGTCAAAGCCTATTGCAAAATGGGCTTTTAATTGGAGAAATCAATTTTTATCCTGTCTAAACTCTTGGTTCTTGGAAAATTTGTAAGCAAGACATCAGAATTCAAAGATAAGAAAATACTGGGATTTTATTCATAATGATATCATTGGCTGGCTCAAGAAGGAAGTTTTCACTTGATATCATTGATACTGTGAGATGACTGTTCTTGACTACTTTAAAAAATTGGTTAGACCCTTTACAGAAAACTGCATTGTGGCTTTTTTTACAGCCCAATGCTGTATGTTGCAAAATGGAGCCCTTTAAAGGCAGTTCTCTTTCACACCACACAAACTATCTTTGCTATTAGACCTGCAGGTGACAGCTAAGACTGCTGCCACTGAAACTGTCTTCCCTTTTCGGATGTGTTGTGGCAGTACCATGTAGCTCTCCCTGAGAGGCTTTTATCCCTATGGTCCCCTCTCCTCTTGCCCCCCTCCTAAAATATACTAGAGCACTAGGAGTGGATGTCTAGATTTCAGCCAGATAGCTTCTTTAACCAGTCCCAAACACAATATTGTGGACTGTATTTACTTGCAGAGCAGCTCTTGGATTTACATGCTTCTCTTCTGGCTTGTTAACAGAAACTGGAATCGGATTCAGAGGAGAATGATACAACTGCTGAAAGTGAGGTACCTCAGAGAGGGCAGAAGTGCCCTATTCCTCTAAAAGTAGCCATGAGGTTTCCACCTCGAAGATCGGAGAGGAAGAAGGGTGAGATGGAACCTCTTCCTGAAACACCTATACCTGCTTCAGATTCAGACTCTGACACTGAAGAAAAGGGTGCCATGTTTTTAGAAAAAAGAGCTTTAAACATAAAGGAAAACAAAGCAATGGCAAGTACTCAATGTCTCCCTGGGGACTGCCCCATTTTCCCCTCTCTTGACTCTTGGGTGTCCTCTTTGTTTAAATGAACTGTAATGGAAGTTTACATAAATGCATTAAGAGGAATTTGCATTCCTAATATATAAAACTGGTACTTTATGTCCCCTGGCATGTGAAAATCCATAGGCTACGAGCCTAACAACATAGTAAGTTTGAGCATTTCCAAATTACTTACAGTCACTAGAACATAAATCAGACATAAAAGTAGAGTTGAAGAGTGACTGCATTTCATATAAGTAATTGTACTTCTAGCCAATTGCCCTAATAGTCTATAATAGCACATAAACACCCTTTTAAGACTCTGCTTCATTTTTCTTTCTCTTGTTAGCTTGCAAAACTAATGGCTGAGTTGCAAAATGTTTCTGGTATCTTTGGCGGCAGAAAATCGTTGCCAGCTGTCAGTCATGTGAGTATAAACGTAATGTATTTGTCTTCAGATTTCCAAGACACAAATTCTGACATTATAAAATAGAGCTCTCAATTAAAAAACTTAATAAACAGTGAAAATTAAAGTCCAGTCAGAATTTCATTGCTTCCTTAAACAGGTATCCTTCTTGTGTAATTCTCTTCTGAGAATGCCACTGTATAAAGTACAACAGATTAATTCATAACGATTAAGTGTCTCCACATGCCAATAAAACTAAACAAGGTGCTGTGTTCAATGTGTGTTTATACAAAAGCTGGAGATAAGGGGGACAGCTCAAAACTTTGAAGCCCAGGCTTGAATATTCTGTGAGTTTGGAGCCTTGAAAAACACCTGGCATTTAGCCTAACCTTAAAGAAAGTTGGGTTGTGAATCAGCAGGGTAATGAATTTCACTGCTGATTTATCTGTAAGATGGGTGAAGACAGGAACAACACTAAAAATCACAGCTCCTCATAGACATGGATTCTGCTGCTACATAGGGGAGTTACTATATCTTATACCTGTATGGACACTTGTTTTTGCCTTTTTCTCTGTTATTAGAAGAATGACAAAGATGAATTTGCCTAGCATACTTTTAGCTCATGTTTTCTGATTGGGACAGGAATAGACACATTTTTTGAGAGAGACAGAAGGAAGGCATCTTTTGGGGAGGAATTCAGTAGGGACAGGAGCTGTCTGGGTTTTTCCCTGTTTCATTAAGGACTTTTAAACTTTACCAGGTACCAAAGCGACTTCCAAGGCTTTCATCACCCAAATGTGCTTTAAGAAGGAACCCAGACCGAAATTCTCGGCCTCACACAAGATCCAGGTCCTTGATTGAAGGTCCTCCTACTCTTTTACCAGAAGAGGAAGAAGATGACCGGTACATCTTGGTGAGAAGAAGAAAGATGTCTGATGAATGCCTGGAGGTATGGTGAGGGTCTAGTTCTCCTGTTGTACATTGTGAGGGTGGTTTTTTATCCCTTCAAGAAAATAGCAATGCATGAGAGTTGATGAGTTTTATCAGTATACTATGGCCTCAGAAGTACAAAAATAGCATATTGTATGTGTTCTCCATTTCCCCTCCCTTATCCTTGAAAAATCAATTACTTGCACTCTAACAGGAATTAAGCAAGATCAGTAGTGTCTCTGCACCCTGAAGGGGACAGATCAAGGCGAGGTGCTAAAGCTGCATCCATATCATCTGTCTGTGCAAACTTCTATTATATATTGCTTAAATATATGATGGGTATTTCAGACTTTGGCATGGCTGTGAAAATCCTCATCTTTGTAGATTTTTTGCTGAAATTAATACTAAAAGTATTGGGTTTTGCTAATCAGCATGAAGCCCGTGCTCCCAGGAGGGGTCACCGTAGTGCCATGGCTTTTCCACACATTGTGCGCTCAGTGGAGGACATAACAGAGGAAGAGCTGAATAATATTTCTGAATCTGCAAGAGAAAAAGTGTATAATAGGACCACGGTAAGTATATTCCAACTTTGTGAAATGTGTACTTTGTGAAGTAATTTTCTTGTTATTCCTTGCTTAGCCTTTTTTAGGTTTTTAGCCTCAAATAGAGCAGGGTCCCTCTCACTGAGAGAAAGGATGTGATTTTTGGGAGAAATACGCCCAAGATCTCGAAGTATCCTTTCTTATTTTTGCCTGAATTTGTAGAATGGCCTTTACCAAGCCAATTAGCTTGCTTTCACTCTGGAAGAACTATAGTACCTAAGTGATTCCA
This sequence comes from Neodrepanis coruscans, assembly GCA_013400695.1. NCBI lineage: Eukaryota > Metazoa > Chordata > Aves > Passeriformes > Philepittidae > Neodrepanis > Neodrepanis coruscans. The sequence continues at coordinate 16,610 of VYZS01096616.1, forward strand.
GCCAAAGAAAATGATTAGCAGACACTAAAGATGCTGTGTTAAAATAGTTTTGGTTCAAACTTGAAAGGTAGCTTTCTGTTACAGGATAAGTGCTGCTAGCTGCCAAAGAGATTTTGTTAAATGCTTTATTCCCCTAGCTAAAATGCTATCATAAATGTCTTGTTTCTTTTTCCTTTGTTCTAGGGATCCACCTGTCATCAGTGTCGCCAAAAAACCATAGACACCAAGACCAACTGTCGTAACCCTGACTGTGTAGGAGTCCGAGGGCAGTTCTGTGGGCCGTGCCTCCGCAATAGATACGGGGAGAGCGTCAGAGCAGCGTTGCTGGATCCGGTAATGCACTATGAATGTTGGTTTCATTGTGCTTAGCTTGAGCAGCCAGTGCATTGGATACTCACTGTAAGAGTTTTAACAGGAGAACTGCTTTCAGTGCTGTCGTATGTATTGCAGGCCTGGCTTGATGCAACTTGAATCACAGAACTTTGTGTTGTGTAGAACTTGTTGTAGTTACTACTTCTGTAGGTTTATTTGCAGGAGTAAAGTATGAGAGCAGATCAGCAGCTGGAATATTTTGGTTTTGAGCGTCAGATTAGTGTTCTCTTTTGCCTTGTGTTAGTGCTTAATGTCCTATGAAAAGGAACTATATTGTGGACTAAGTGCTGCTGTGGTGTAGGAGTTAAGCAGAGTGGAATGCTTCCCATGGTTATGTGAAAGGCAGGTAAAGAAGAGTTTAATGTGCTAGAGACTGGTTTAGACAACATCAAAACTGAGATTTTTACTAGAGAACTCAGTGTGGAGCAGGACACTCTGCTAAGTTGTGAGTGTGAATTGTATCTGGCATTGCAGTTCAGTTAAAAAGGGTTGTTGTCTGTCTTTTATCTAGACATGGAGGTGCCCACCATGTCGTGGAATCTGCAACTGCAGCTTCTGCAGACAGCGAGATGGCCGATGTGCTACGGGTGTCCTGGTCTATCTGGCCAAGTACCATGGCTTTGACAATGTCCATGCCTACTTAAAAAGGTAAGTGTAGCATTGTGTCAGTGACATGGTTTCTTTACATGGGATAAGCATCTCCAAAGTGGGAGAGCACAGCTGTCCACATCCTAGTTCATCAGGGAGATATCAAGATCAGTCTTGCCTTCAGAATCTGAGATTTTGACATACGATTTTTCTGATCTGCTTGTTCTTGCCCAGAACTAGTATATTGACTCTGTCTTTTGGCTCTCAACCTGTGTTTATTGTCAAGACTTGCAGTAATTGATCTAAAGAGTTTCCAGTGTTTTGCTACAAGCTAACTCATGTTTCTACTTGCCTTTTAGTCTGAAAAAAGAACTTGGAATGGAAGACTGAAGCTGTGACTGCCTTTAAATTACATACTCTTTCACCAATATCATATTACCTACAGTGAACTGTTTAATCAAATGAAATTATAAAGTGCCTCCCCTTTTGGGTAAAAAAGGATAAAGAACTTTCATTTATTTCAGTATAAATCATACTTGAGAAAACAGTTTAATGAGGGTCTTTGCCCACAGGCCATTGTTTTCTCTTCAAACAACTTTGCAAAACAGATAATAACAGAATCAGTCCTTGCTTTCATAATAGTTACTTCTTTTTTTTTTTTTTTCCTGAGAGGAGATGGGGCTTTAAGCCATTAGTTTCACTCATGCAGTGACTTGTGCTGCTGGTTTACTTATGCTTTGAAATTGGTCACAAAAAGACAGAGATGTTCTGAAAACTCAAGCCACAGCCAGCTTCTGCAATACAGACAATTAATCATCAAATATAATTGTAGAATTCTCTAAAACAACAGCATGTTCTTAAGTTCAAAATGGAAGTCCTAAAAGTGGCCGCTGGGCAGTCTCCAAGCACTAATTTTTGGTTTTACAGAGTATTAAAAGTGCGCATTAGCAGTTTCAAGGTTGATTCTCTGAGTGACTTTAAAAAAATGCAGCAGAAGCGATTTGAGGTGGCACTTTGTGTTTTTGTTTAGATGAGAGAAGGCTGCTGCTGAAAGCTTCCACAGCACTAGCATTGCCTACTTGTAACAACAATGGAATGTAGTGGTATGCACTGTAGAGTGACCACTGTCTAAAACAGAATGTACCCTTTGTTAAATTACTGTCTTAGTGGACTCTATTCTCCCTGCTCTTGCTGCTACTGCAGAACTGCTTTGCAGAATTAGCAGGAGTCTGGGGAAAGAGGGATACCTCCAGACCAGGGCTTGCCTAAGTAGAGGGGTAGTGATTCATGTGGCTATTGGCTAATTACAAGTGGATGAAAGGTAGTAACTTGTTTA
>VYZS01096631.1:0-20160 GCA_013400695.1 Neodrepanis coruscans
CCCTAGTGTCCAAGCCAGGACAATATCGAAAAATATACTTCCCTATATAGGATTGGAGCCTGCTTCTTGTCCAGCAAAACAATCAGAGAGGCAGCTGAAGTTGGTATCACAGGACTTAATGTGTGTAAATGGAACTGGTGGGTGACATATCATATAGCAAGGCCAAGAGGGGAAAATAAGTCAAAGGTCCTTATGCTCTATCTCTTCTTGGCTGCTGAAATTGTCCTGTGGTTGGTAGGCAGCTGAATGTGAGTTATAGCAGAGTGAAACTATTCCCACTCGTTATGTACAACAAAAGAGTTGTGAAGCTATGAGTTCAGCTACATTATTTCTTCTCACCCTCCAAGCACCTGCTATAGTTGCAGCTTTGCTGGTCCCAAGAGAGGTGTCTGACATGGAATCCACTAGTGACACAGCCTGGCCCCAACAGGATGATACTGTGTGCCTTATGAAACAAGCCAAAACAGATCAAGATGCTGAATTGGCTAAAGGGCTCAGAGGTATTCAAGCATTACACCAGGGTTTAAGTAGAGGTCCTCTTATTCAAAAGAGCACTCAATAGAAGAGTTCCTCTTGCCCTTGCTACGATTATCCTTGAAATCATCAGGACTGCTAAGAATTATTCTCTTTCCTAACCTTTGAATCTACTTCTTCCTCATATTTATGCATTTCATTAATGAAAGTTTGTCTTCCTGTCTTCTTTGCTACTTTATTGTGGGCTTTCTCAGTTCTGTATTTCCAAGATGTCTGAATGACAGTCAAAATAACATGCATTTTCCCAAGTATCTGTCACATCACCTCACATGGACCCAGTTTCAAAATTAAATGGTGCTGATATTTATCTCATTTTTTATGTGAAGAATCTCTACAGTTGCAATTTTTCTGTCAGAGTTGCTAGGCTGCTTCTGTTTCTTTTGGGTTTGTTTTTGATGCAGTGACCAAAATCCTATATACTCTACTCATTTTGAAAATATGCCAATGATTTCCGCAATGGCACTGCCTTTGCTGTTTTCTGTGCTTCTCTTCATGCAGCTTACTGATGGCTCAGTAACACAGACTAATATTCTTTCCAGAAAATCTCTGAAGATAAAATGGCGTGTTGTTGGAGATTTTCAGCAATTTTTGAAAACCCTTTTTCATCTAAATTGTTCATGTTTAGAATTGTTCCTAAGCATCCACTGAATTACACATGTTCAAACAGAGTTCCCCTAGTCATTTAGTAGGATTCATTTATTAATTCGGTAGAACTTGATGACAAAGAACATTCCTCTCCCTGCTGGCCAATTATTTGTTTAACCCAGAAGAATTTGGCATGCTCTCTTATGATGCCAATCATGTTTTGTTCTTTGTTAGAAGCTCTTGCCATTAATTGCAGAGAATAATGTGATTGATAAAGAAGGGAATTCAACATGCAAATTTATTGACAAATATATGCCTTAAAGTGACATTAAGTATCACAGTGTATATTAAAAGTCATATTCTTCTATATAAGAAAACAACAGGTATTTTTAACTGTCTCTTGCATTAATTCTGGTGTATTGAGTCTTCAGATTCATAAATAAATGTGAGATTCTTGGAAAACACTTCTGAATATGCCATCTACTCCTTCAGAATTTGTCACAAAAGGATGTCTAAAATCACATTTCGTAACCCTCAGGCCTTTTGGAAACCTTTCCAGAAAACCCATGATATAAGCAAGCATGAAATGCTGATCCTTTTGGAGTTTCATCATAGAGTTCAGTTTTTTCAGGATTCATTTCTTATGTGACTGCTATTTAAAAAATGGAAAGAAACTTCCTCTGGAACACTAATTAAGTGAAAACAAGAAAATGTTAACACTACTAATATGCTTTCCATATGTTTATTGTTATATGTTTGGCTAGCTTTTGATATGCATAGAGTCTTTCAGTTGCTTATAATGCCATATTTTTCTGTTAGCTTATTAAAAAAGAATATGTAGTTACAGATCCATATCCCCAAAATTACATAGCAGGGCTAATTTTGTTAAAGAATAGTGTATGTAGAACTGCTCTCGATTGCATAAATTCATATTTCAGAACCACTTTCAAATCAAAATTATCCTTGCTGTAGAGCTTGTCAGCCATCTCCCCCATGTTTACCCTAAGGTCGCTTTTACAATCCTGGAACAGTGATAAACAATGTTCAAATGGCTACACATCTACATATACACTCACATTTCAGTTTTATATCATCAGAGGTGACTTTGAAGGCAGAACAGATTTTTGTGAAGCAGCCATCTTTCACAAAATATTTAACTTTCCATTTCGTTCAGTGTATCTGTGTTAACAGAAGCTTAAAGTACTACTGTTACTCTTGAAAGATGGCTTAGCTGTTATTCATGACATATTTCATGTAAGCTATATAAAAACAAAATTAGCACAGCTACAGTTTCTTAATATATCTGGCACAAAACATGGATACTTAAGATTACTGGGTTTTTTTTGGCGGTAAAGTACTAGTAATGCCATATGACTGGTTTGATAGCCTTGTGATTGTTGTACCATAATACCTTCAGAATTCAACCCGTTAGCTAATTTTTCTACTTAGCAAGTCAGCAACTAAATATTTTTCCAGAATGCAGTTGGCCACAAAGATCAGTGGCCAAGATCACTGAACTAAAAGCTCCTAACTATTCTTTCCTGGGGAAAAAAAAATTAGTACCATTTAAAGGCTTAAAACAAAAGAGAAGAACAGTAAACTGCGTGGCCCAGATGTGACAGAGGCAGTAATTTAGTCCTGGAAGGCTAAGAGTCAGCGCTAGCCCATATTTTGTAATGCCAACACTAGTATTGATAGCAGTGTACTTTTTTTGTCACCGCAACATTCACAAATGAAGATTTGTTAGAGAAGCCAGACATCAGTCAGACTCTCAGTGGATTAATGCAAACCTATTGTATACAGATTAATGCATTTTTCGAAGGTTTACACACTGAATCCACATACACTTTTCCCATTTATTCTCATGTTTTCACGTATGTCGACAAGTACTTGACAGTGACAATATGTGGCAGTACTTGAGCTAAACGCATGTCTTCCCCATGTGTGCAGAAACAGTAGCACACACAGCACCTGTCATATCCAACTATGATTGAGAGCTTATAGAAAGAGCTAGGCAAACACTGAAGTATATGCTTGAAAATCACTCTGCTTTCCCTCAGGTTTTTCTCCTTTTTCCTGAGTTCCAAATAAAAAACGTTTAGAAATTTCACTGTGACAGTAGCACCCTTTCACCTGTAAAACTGCTCCATCTAATCTTAAAGATGTGATTGCGAGTGACAGACTGTGTTCATTTCCTGGACACAGAAGACTTTTGCTTCCTTTGAAAATATTTTGGTTTTCCTTTTTTTTTTTTTTTTGTGTTCCATAAAATGAAATGCCATGTTACACTGTCAGATGAATGAATTCTGATTACTTTACTTTTACCAAAGCTATCTACAATTGCTTCTCCAGAGATCAAATTGTAGATATTACACCACTTTTAATAAGCTACAAAACCCTTTGCAAGCATCATCTTTCCTTCACGGACCCAAGAAAACAGGAACTATGCAGTCATAGTGGGTATTTTAGACAGTTCTAATCTCACAATAATACTGGCAGGAAGGGATCTTGGGAGGTTTCCTGTTCCAAGCAAGGTCAGCTGTGAGATCCAAGTAGGTTGCCCAGAGCTTTGTTCAGTTGGGTCATGAAAACCTCCAAAAACAGAGACTGCACAACCTCCCTGGGCAGGCCATGCCCCTGCCTGACTGTCCTCATGCTGAAAAACCTCCCTGCCTGTTGTCTCTCATTCTCCCACTGTGTGCCTCTTTGATGAGTTGTTCTGGGCAACTCTATGCGTACCAGGAGCTGCCGTTTAGGTGTTCCCAAAATCTTCTTATCTCTAGGCTGAACCAACCCGAGTCCCTCAACCTTACACTACAGGACAAGTGCTCTGGTTCTAGCCAACCTGGTAGCCCTCTATTCAGACTGTAACAGCCTAACTTGTATTCAAAAATGTAGCAGAAGTATCAAAAGCTCTGATAAAGTCACATTAAATTATATCTGCTGCTCACCCCTCATCCATCCAGACAGTCATTATATCACCAAGGGCAGTCAGGCTGTTCAGCCAGCACCCAACCTTGCACAGCTATGAAGTCTCCTCCTCACCACCTTCTTTTCCATCACATATCCTTATTTGTAATTTGTAATTTGTTCTTTCCTTGTTCAAGTTCCTTCCTTCCTTGTTTGAAAATTCACTCCTTATTTCAGCATATTAAAGATTTATTTTTATTATGTTTATTGGTATTATGCTCCAAAAAATAGTTGCTGAAGATAAAATACAGTCGTAATTCTGTACATCTTTGATATAGATATTACTCCAATATATTATAGAGCTTTAATAATTTACAAAAAATAATTTATACAAAAGGATTGAGTTAGATAAATCTATTTTTATTATGATACTTAGTACCAATAGTAATAATAATACAATGTAGTGCTTGTGAAAACTAGTAACACTAAGAGTTTTAACATATATATTATTCCATTGTATTGTGTTTCTGACCTCAGTTGTTCTTGATGTTAATATGCCATGCTGTGCACATTCAGATGTAGTTTAGTAACTGGATACATTTTTGGTTTATGGCAATTTCATCAGAAAGCCGTAAGTACAGAAAACCTTTTAATGTTATTTACAAAATAACAACTTCCTGAAAAAGCAATATACACAATAGTATATTACTCAAATGGATAAGCAGTTAGTTAACTGATGCATGTCTTCATAATTCTCACTTCTTCCCCTGCATTTGCATCATCATTGTCCCCCCTTAAACAGTCCATTCACAAAGAGGCTAAATTTTCTAAGTTTTCAGAATTGTTAAAACTATTTTCAAGTGTATGTGCTTTTCCTTCCCAGTTGTTTTTCATGTCCTGACTTCTAATGAACATCACTGAGGCCATGAGTACAAATTCTTCGTTATCCATGTTCAGAGAAACAAATAGTCATAATATCAAAGTTGATTGCAAAGTATAACTTATTTAACAGGAGGAAAAGAGCTGCTTTGGTGGGAAAAAAAAATCCCATTAAAATGGGGAAAAAAATATTAGTAAGAATTAAAAAAAAAAGAAGTGGGCTTCAAAAAGAACATGGAAAAGGTTTCCAGAAACAGAAAGTATCTGATGTTACATTGAAGTATATAAATGAAGAAGTAATTTCAGAATTGTCTAAAGCCCAAGTTATCCCTTTCCCGAGTGACTGACCTAAACACCAGAGTATAATTTTGCTCTGATTGTAGTGAAGTTGTAGTCATGGTCAAGTGAATCAACTCTGAAAAATAAAGCATATTTCACAGTAAGTGAAGGTTCACATCTTCTTACAGAAGACTTGGCTATAGTTTCATAATATTCTGAACAGATCGCGTTCCAGCTCAACTTCCAGTTCAGGGTCCAGTTCCAGCACTGGTTCTAGCAGTGGCTCAAGTTCCTCTTCTGCCTCGAGCCGCTCTGGGAGCTCCAGCACCTCCCGCAGTTCCAGTTCCAGCAGCTCCTCTGGATCTCCCAGTCCCTCCCGGCGGAGACACGACAACAGGAGACGCTCCCGCTCCAAGTGAGTTGTATTTGTCTTCTAGAATTGCCAGATGGCAGGTTAATTTCCATGTAGAATACAAGATTGTGATCAGAACAGAGTGTTCTCTGAGGATCATTTGCTTTCTCTATGACTTAGAGATCTGAATNAAATGGATAAGCAGTTAGTTAACTGATGCATGTCTTCATAATTCTCACTTCTTCCCCTGCATTTGCATCATCATTGTCCCCCCTTAAACAGTCCATTCACAAAGAGGCTAAATTTTCTAAGTTTTCAGAATTGTTAAAACTATTTTCAAGTGTATGTGCTTTTCCTTCCCAGTTGTTTTTCATGTCCTGACTTCTAATGAACATCACTGAGGCCATGAGTACAAATTCTTCGTTATCCATGTTCAGAGAAACAAATAGTCATAATATCAAAGTTGATTGCAAAGTATAACTTATTTAACAGGAGGAAAAGAGCTGCTTTGGTGGGAAAAAAAATCCCATTAAAATGGGGAAAAAAATATTAGTAAGAATTAAAAAAAAAAAAAAAGAAGTGGGCTTCAAAAAGAACATGGAAAAGGTTTCCAGAAACAGAAAGTATCTGATGTTACATTGAAGTATATAAATGAAGAAGTAATTTCAGAATTGTCTAAAGCCCAAGTTATCCCTTTCCCGAGTGACTGACCTAAACACCAGAGTATAATTTTGCTCTGATTGTAGTGAAGTTGTAGTCATGGTCAAGTGAATCAACTCTGAAAAATAAAGCATATTTCACAGTAAGTGAAGGTTCACATCTTCTTACAGAAGACTTGGCTATAGTTTCATAATATTCTCAACAATCAAAATTCAGCTCTGCTTATGGTTGTTGCAGCAGCGGATCTGGTCGACTATTTAACATTCAAAGTTTAGCTGGAATGATAAAGACAAAGTATTTAAACAGAGTATTTAAAGGCAAAGTATATTAAACTAGAGAAACCAAATAAAATTATAATTATCAAATANTGAGGATAGGATCACCTCTCTTGACCATCATCTCTTAGAAGCAAATATAAACTAATTAGATTTTTTAAATTGTCGCATTTTACTAACATAGCTTTAGAAATTAGGGCTGTTATTTCATCAATCTCTTTATGATTCTAAAAATAGTCTAAATAGTTTAAAATAGTGCAGACTTTAGAATAAGATTAGATAATCAGGGAGATTAATTTCTTCTTAAATTCTATAATCCCCCTAATGAATACAATGTAATATAAGGAAAGTGACTGCAATGATGACAGTAAAATCAAATTAATTAGTTGTCTATAGGTGTCCTCTCACAACAGCCTTTTTTTAATGAATGAAAAGAAATATCTGAAAATCTCTCTTGATTAGTGAAAACTCAAAAATAAATTCAGCTGCTTCCATTAGAAATAAGATTGTAATACAATTCCACACTTTAAGTAGGGTATTGTAAAACTGGAACATTGAATACTTGTGGGATGAGAAAGGAAGTCAGAAAGAGCAGTGATTCCAGTAAGTGCTGAGTAATGACCTCAGAATTTCTCATAACAATTGTAGTTATTATAGTGGAAAAGCTTTAGCTATATAGATGGGGATGGTGACATGAAAGTAAGGAAAACTGCTCAGTTTGAAGTAGCTGATTGTGCTTCAAGATGAGTATGAAAACTGGAGAAATTTCAAAATGCACTGAAAGATGCAGGAATTGGAAGACAACATTTCTAATAAGCATGTAAGGACTTTGGTTTATTCAGATGCCCAAGAACAGCACAAGAAACTTGACCAGTGTGTTTAGGTACAGGTCTTCTTATGTGTCTGATGAGCTGATAAGGTCCAGCTGCTCCAACTAGAAGCTATGGAAGCTAATCCGGTTTAATACTTATCCAATTTAATGATGGAAAGTGGTGAATCATCATCTCTGAAAATTCTTGGCATGAAATAGCGAGGGTTTTAGAAATATCTTCAGGGTACTCTTTGTTTGGGCTATCGGTGAGCACACATTTTCCACTCTCTATGTGAGAAATGTGTCAGGTGAGAATTTAGACAAATAATACTGAGGCTTGAAATGTGAGTTTCTGAGTTCACTTATACACCCATCTTCTTTGGAGCTCCTAACCTGCTCCTGACATTGGTAGGTTTATGTTAAAACAAATATTACAACCTCAAGTTCAGAGTTTCATTCAGTGTCCTGACAAAGCTAAAGTGGATGTTTTTCCCACAGCATCTCTATTTTACTTCTGCTTTGTTTAGCCTTCTCTTGAAGTACCAGTAGCTGGCCACCGCTGAAGACAGACTGAGTTGGATGGCCATTGGCCTAAGGTAGCACAAAAAATTCATACAATTGCATTTGTAATTTCCTGCACTACTTTATGTCTGCTTTGATCTCATTACTTTAATTGAACATATAAAGTGTGAATAGCTAAGTAAACATTGTTAGCAGACAATATGCATTTTTGCTGTGGTAGTTCAAAACATCTTGCTCAATACTTCCTGCTTTTTGGCTTCTATTTCTTTTTCTGGCTGCTTTTGATCCTGCCCAATGTAGAAAATCTTTTAGGCTACTCTTAAAATCTCTGTTCCTATAAAGTAGTGTTTTCCAGTTTTCTTAATTTCTTACTCTGATTTGCTGCAATGATCATACCAATTAATGCACTGACTTTGGGCTCTAACTCATATTCTTTCTCCAAGATCATAGGTCCATTTAGATTCTATTTGTAAAAGTAATTCTGGAGCATAGTTACCGTTTTAGTGGTTATGGCATACCAGCTGGTGTGCTGTTGCGATTTTCTTTATCTTCACTGAAAAATATGTTATATATATTTTCACCCTAAAGTTACGTAGGATGAATGCAAAGGTAATGAAAGTATATGCATTTCTGTGACAATTGTGCGTCTTCTAATTGTAGGATTCCGTGAAGTGGCTAAATTGCCAGGTGCATTTTTTTATCAGTATATTCTAAGATTTTTTTTGCTCACCTTTATAATCTTGGCAAGCCTCCCTATTTCTTTTTTATATCACTTAAGATACAAATCAATGTATCTGCAATCTCCAGTTTAAAGCCCACTTCAAATGCATAGTCCCAGAGGTACTAAGCTTTGTGACAATTGCTAACGATTAGGCCTAGCGGTGGACAGCTGTAACTGGTTAAAAGTATATTTTATTCTTTCCTTTGTGAATGGTTGTGCAGAGAGAAAAAGGAACATCTGATTTGAGGGGAGGGCTGTTGTAGGAAGGTAATTCATGAAATGCAATTTCATTGTTAGAATATACCCATGCATACTAAACAATTCCTGTCCATGACAAGTGACTGTTCTGATCCCATGGCATTAAATTCCCTTTGAATACCATTGAGGGGATTTGGATTCCTCACAAAAGGAAAAACGATTTCTTTGCAAGAAAATCAAGAGCTAGCTGATGAGGAGCTGTCAAAAATATCTGTCCTGAATTCAGAAAGAAATACAAACATATTCATATTTCAAGCAAAGCACAGGTCAAAAATTTTCTGAGAAACTACAGTGAATATATTGCTACAAATATAATTGAAGACAAATTGCTAAAATAACTGAGACTTTTTTACATATGAGAGAAAGAAGGAAAGAAGGAAGGAGGACCTACTTCCAGTATCATTGTCCTCTACACATAAACATATTCATGAACAGCTATTTTTCTGAGCAGCATATACTGCAGTTTCTTTCTTTAGTCTAAATAGAAATGCACTAGCTGTGGCACTTCTGCCAAAAGAAAAATCTTTTATCAGTCAGTGAAAGAGATATTACTTGCCTCATCTACTGCAGAAACATCAATTCAATCCTTCTGTCCTAGAGCCACCAGACAGTCTGTACTCAGCTTTTGAATTGGAGACTCAGGTTGATGCTCAACACAACAATGTGAATGGATTTTAAAGGAATCCATTTAAAGAAATCCATTTAAAGGAATCACTGCTGAGAGAGACATTTCATGAGCAATGGGACATTTTGGGAACTCATTTTTATTGGTATCTGTTTTCAGTGCATTCTGCTGCATTGCACTTGGTTTGTTGTCTTCCAGATGAAAATTAGTACTTGAGAGAAAAGAGTAGAACACCATTACACATATGAATGTATTGTTTAAAAATGTTCTGTCTCGGTAATGCCTAATTGGCCACCATATGCTTAAACTTTCATGTTTTTTGGAGGAAAACAGACATTTCTTTCAAAAACCTCGTGAGAAAAAGCAGGCGAAGGGTAGTAACTGAAAACAGAAAGGCAATATTAAGCTCAAGTGATTGAGTTTTGTTCCATCAGCAGAAGTGTATTCTCCAGCAGCAAGATAGCATTACAGTACTAGTCATTGCAACAAGCTTTACAACAAGAACCTGTTTGACCAAAATCATCTTCCGTTTAGATTCTTAAAGGTGTTTAAACACCCAAAGATGCAAAAAGTAGGCATTTTCTTAGAACTTTTCAGAAACCATCAAATATTAAACACAAGAAAATTAGAACAGGAACAAGAAAATGCCTCTGGGTACCCTCTGTATAAGTAGGACACATCTGCTGCCCTATAATATCCTTATGATGTAACTCTTTAAGGAATTGCCATGAGTTCTCTCTAGTGCAAAGATTTACCAGGAGTATTCAGAAGCTCTGCAGAAGTAAAACCCTTAATACCATATTCACTCACAGGAGGGAAAGTGTAAGTGCCATTTCATTATCCTTTTATTTGACATTCATTTTCTTTCATCATTAAAAATTCTTCATAATAGTGACTACTAGTTCTCGCTTCTTAATAAAGCATGAAAGATATTTTATTGGATTCTTAAAATTGGATAATTAAAAGTATCTTCAAACATATGCAAAAAAAGCCAGTGCTATGTAACCTATTAGATCATAATAACCGTCACCAATGGCAGGGGTGCTTTTGCAGCATCCCTCATTTCAGCGTAAGACTTTGGGGAAGAAGGAGAGAAGGGAACTTTCTTTCTAATCCCCAAATCTTTCAGCTCTTTGTTATCATATGTGACCTTCTCAACAGCAAGATTTATTTTTTTTCTCTTTTGAACGGCCTAACTCTTATGTAGCCTCCATTTACAAAAATGAAGATGCACAATATAGCCCCTCACACTCTTTTGTGACCATTAATGTCACAGCTGCTTTCCACTCTTGACCAAACTTGGCTCCACAATAGTGTGTGCTACAGCTGTAGAAACCAAACAGCATTGACTAATTTACAGTTAGATAGATTACCTCCATGATTTTAGTTTAATGTCAGGATTTAATACAGTGAGAGTTGGGAACAAGTCAGGACAGAGTTTCAACTCCTATGGCTTAGTAGAGTGACAGTGTGACAGTAAAAAGACTAGTGGTTACTATTAACAAGATAAAATTTTCCACCAGGGAGTGTTTTTTATTCTCTTGACCATTACTGGACCATCTGTGACATGTGATATTTGTTGCAGGTAAAGTGAGGGGACATCTTGTCTGTTGGGCACTGGAGGTCACTGCAAGGCAGAAGAGACATCAGAAGATGGCCAAGCACACTCTAGCTGGCTTACCCACAGCTTTTCCTCAGGTGAGATCTTGAGTTTAAACTGGACATCTGTCAAGTTCAACACTGAGCCCAGCCTAAACTTCAAGCATAATCCCTACAGAGCTTGAAAGAGTTAGAGAAAAAAAAGTATTTTTCATTTATTAAGCTCTCAAGATTTTAAATATAGAACGTTTTATTGCAAATCATTAAAATAATGCTGGAACAACCACCCAGGAAAAGACAAGTACCAAGAACTATGGTTCATTTATGCTGCTGCCAGCTACCATGATCATGCCTCAGTCTCACAATCACACCTTAAAGGACTCACTCCCAAAGCTCAAAGCCTCCTCTGAAATAATTTTGATGCATCCAGTTCAGCCAGAATATCTATGCCTATACTTAATGCCTAAGAAAAGCAAAAGCTGCAGCTGGTCTAACTAAGATGTTACAGGCCTAGTGATGTAGTTGTTTTTGATAATTTCTGAGATTTTTTACTACTCATAGTTTGTACTAGTTCAGGCATCAAGTCCCATCAAAAAATGGACTTTGTTGAAAGGTAACAGCTATTCCGGTTAACAATGTATTGCCTCTGACATAAATGAATTCAAGCAGTGTGTCACTAATAGTGTTTTCCTTCATTTATTGCTGATTTTCTCCTGTTTCTAAGGGCAGACCATGGAAGTTATTAATTCTGTCAAATACTGTCTTTATATGCATCAGTTGCAGATTTTCATGTACAAGTAAAGATTTTTCATGTACTACATAGGTAAAGAACTTTGCTTTTACAAAATTTCTTAGACTTCTGATTCATTCACTTATGTTTGCAAAAGCACGTTAGAGCTCTGCAAGTGTAACGACTTGTAGTTCCAGTGTTGCTGGATTCTTTTAATAAAGTCCCAAAGGGCTTTTTCACAAAGGGGAAAAAGTTTAAAGCAGCAATCAAGTTTCTCAAGGCCCAATCTCCTTTATCAGTACTGTTTACAAGATAAGGCTGGATTTGCCTCTCTGTAAAAGGGCCAATTTGATGAGCCTTATGGCACCCATAAGATAAAAAGAGGAAGGACAAATATAAAAATAGGACAATGTAACAAAATCCTCTAACTGCAATTCACCCAGGGCTGCTTTAAGATCCTGCCCAGAGTCTTCAATTTTGTCACATTTAGCTGTGTCTGAGACATTCTTTACAGAATTTTGATACCCAGGACACCACCATTTCATTTTTAGTACAGCCCTCATCTTCTTTGTTCTGGCTTCCAGATGAACCTAGATCAGCACTGACCTTAGGAACAAATTAAAGCAATTCATTATTTGAGATCTGCGTATCACTGAAGTGAATACCAAACATTTATGAATGTGTCTATTCTACTATAAATCCTGCAGTGAGGAATACAGTTAAAGAAATTATCAGTAGATATGTAGGATACACTTTCAGCACACCAGTCTTATGAGTATAAAGTACAGCACTCACAACTGTGTATGTCATCTGATTTACACTCACTACCATAGTCAACCTGTAGGGGTAATGAGACAACGCTACATTTGTTTCTGATATTTTCCTTCTGCCAGCACTCTCCAAGTAAACAACAGACCACCAAAGTAGCTCCTTTTTTCATATGGAGGGAGGCTCAGAACTTCTTCGTTTACCCATGAAGCTTTGAAATTAATCCTGCTTGTTGATCCTTCTTGTCAGCTCTTGTTGACACAACATAATTTATTGCTGAGGGGCCAGGTATGATGACAAACACCTGGGAACTTGATGATCCTCATAATTTAAACTTAAGAAAATGCAGTTCATTGTAAGGCCTATCATCAGAGGAAATACCTTCTGCTAGACAAACTGACACAAGGTTGCTAGCACTGGTCAGTCTGATGTTCCTATCTCCTTAGGTCATAGTGAAGCAAAGACGTTTTTTTAAAATTGGGAGTGTTGGATAGAAAATAGTCTATGATGAATACAGTTATTTGAATTAATGGAAATTTAAATAATTCTTAATTTGTGCATGTCTTGATCATTACATATCAATGACTTTTAGTTGGTGAACTTGGAGAAAGAGACATATTTAGATAATTATCACAAGGGTATGAAAGACTTTATTAGGTGAAACTTTGATGATGTTAAAGTGGCTGTGATCGTCATTACCACTTAAAAAAACTGAACAACAAATGTAAAAAGAAAAAAAACCGCCTCACAAGCAAACAAAAAAATCCCAAACCAACCACCCAAAATGAAAAGCCCAAAGCTACCACCACTAGATGGCATTGATTCAGCATTCAAACTTAAAAACTTACTTCAGCTTTACCACAATTAAACCTAGAGACAGTTTTACTATTAAAAGCTCTCAGAACCATTGTTAGTCACTTTCCTTTAAGTGTACACTATCCATCCCATAATTCTCTTTCTCTCTCTCTCTCTCTCTCTCTCTCTATCTATCTATCTATCTATCTATCTCATAGTGTACCATAGGTATTACATTGTCAAATAGCTGAGGTGGGTATTTTTTTGAAGATGCATGTTGGAGAAAATTTTCATTTGATGCTGTTCAACAACTGCTACCACTCAGAGAGTTTGAGGAACCTTTGAGACTTTCACAGTCTATACCAAAATCCAGCACAACGTGCAGTGAACTTTGTCAGTAAGTAGAGGATGTTGGAGTTGTGTTGCTTTGTCATCAATAACTCCAAGAGCTGCTGCTCTGGTGGTCTTAGTCAACCTCAATTTTTACAACCAGCAGCTGCCTCAATCACCATAGAATTACTTTTCATGAGTTGGAGGAGACTCCTCTGCCTCTAGACAAGAAACCAGAACTGGGCATTTAGTCTCAGTCATATCCTGTCTGATATACAGGCATATATCAGACGTACAGATGTATAGTGTACATCAGCTCCTACCACTGCCTCCTGCTCCTGAGCTCTGATGCGAAGCAAGGAATTATTTCTGTTCTCGCTCATTCTGTGTCTGTTAATTTAGGAATAGAATCATAATACCTGCTGCCTGCTCCATTCCTGGATTCATTTTGGTATTAGATCAACCAAACACATCTTGGTGAAGGTTAATTGGAAAGGGAATGGTGCCTTTTTTTCAGGGGTGGCAGTTACACTGAAAGGGCACATCTTGTGAAGACAGATCTTCCTAGAAGGTGATAAGTGTCTATATGATTACTGACACAAATATACCTCATATCTTCCAAATTTCAGATCCCTGCTATGCTTTTTACAACCATGTAGAGGTTTTGTTCCTTTACTTGGGACTGAGGTGCCGTGGACCAGGTGGGCAGCATACCAGGATGGCATGCATGGGCCAAATGTGTACATGGCACAACTCAATGTACATGGTTACATTGAGGCTGTCCTTTCAAGCATCTATGCCTTCTTTTGTCCTTTTCTGTGTGCTGGGATGTGCTGTATTACCGGCCCCGGGGACACCAGAGAGGACTAGGTCTGAATGCTCATGCCAGGAAAATGTTGCTGACAATGAGCAATAGTGCACAGTGCAGGAGAAAGAAAGGGAAATGCGGCCAGGGCAAAAGAATTTGCTTGTTCTCTCCTCTGTAAGGAGAGGGGGAAGCTGTGAGGAAAGGAAATGTGATAAGGTTTGTGTTGGCTTGGGAAATGAGACTGAACAAGGGCTGGGAGGCAGAGACTCCTGCTAAGAAAATCCTTTCTTCTACCTCCCATCATGAATTCAAGAGCTTCTGGCCTCTTACTCTCTCCCAGATCACCTCTGTAGTAGGGGGATTGGAATGGGTTATGATCCTTCCAACCCTAACTACTTTATCATTCTATGATTCTGTGCTCTGAAATTGCCATCCATGTTCTTCCCTACACACTTCCCAGATTGTTTCTTGACAACCAAGAACATACTAAAATTTTGATAATGCTGAGGGTAGTTACTTAGAGTACATTAGATTTCAGAAAAAAAAAAGAAAAAGACCTGGAGGACACAAGCTGGTTTGTCTTTCTCAGATCACATGCACCAAATTTGGTTCTAAAGAAAACTTAGAGTGTACGAGGCTGAAGACAGAGCAGATAAACACCTGTGCCCTATAAACTGTAAGGAAGTCAAAGCACTTTCTAGTAATGGGAGAGATTCAGTTTCACGTCAATTGTCTCTTTGCAAGAGCTTCATCCCTCATTTCCCTGCAGAAACTTGGAGCCAAGTTTCTGGCACCATCAGGTTTCTTTTGTGGTTTTGTGGCTGGTTGACCCTGGCTAGATGCCCAGTGCCCACCAATGCCACTCTATCATTTCCCTCCTCAACTGGACAAGAGAGAGAAAATACAATGGAAGGGTAGTGGGCCAAGATAAGGGCAGGGAGACATTTACCAACTACTGTCATGGGCAAAACAGGTTCTACTTAGGGAAATTAATTTTATTTATCATAGATCAAATCAGAGTAGGGTTATGAGAAAAAAAAAACTAAATCTCCCTCCTCCTCCCTAGACTCAACTTTGCTTCTGTTTTTCTCTCCCTCCTGCCCCGCAGCAGTGCATCACACCTTGTCTCTGCCGCTCCTTCCCCCTTGCTGGGAGGACTCCTCACACTCTTTTCCTGCTCCAGTGGGGGTCCCTCCCATGGGAGACAGTCCTCCACCAGCTTCTCCAGTGTAAGCCCTTTCCATGAGATACAGTCCTTCAGCATGGGGCCCCCTTGGAGTCACAAGTGCTGCCAGTAAACCTGCTTCAGTGTGGGCTCCTCTCTCTGTGGGCCCCCAGGTCCTGCCAGAAGCCTACTCCAGTGTGGGCTTCCCATGGGGTGACAGACTTCTTTGGGCATCCAGCTGCTCTAGCATGGGGTCCTCCACAGGCTGTAGGTAGATACCTGCTCCACCATGGACTTCCAATGGCCTGCAGCCGGACAAACTGACTCACCATGATCTGCACCACAGCCTGCAGGGACATCTCTTCTCCAGCACCTGGAGCACCATGTGCTTCTCCTTCTTCACTGATCTCGGTGTCAACAGGGCTGTTTCTCTCATGTATTCGCACTCCTTTCCCCAGCTGCAGTGGCCCTTTTTTTTTTTTCACCCCTCTCTCCTTCTTATCTATGCTATCCCAAAGGCACTACCACTGCTGCTCATGGGCTTAATCTTGGCCAGCTGCAGGTCCACCATGGAGCTGGCTGATGTTGGCTCGGTTGGAAACTGAGGAAGCTTCTATCAGCTCCTAACAGAAGCTACTCTCCATCTCCTACCAAAGTCTTGCCAGGTACACCCGATGCAGGCTTTCACCTTTACTGTCAAATTCAAGTCCCAAACTGCACTAAGGCTATGCAAACCTTGGTAATGCACTACTCAAAGGTCTCTACAAAATTAGATACCAAAACCAGTATTTTTATCTCATCTTCCAAAATGGTTAAGGCGTCTTTTAGAGTTTTATTCCCTCAGAAAACTTTTCATAGCATGTTGCCACAGAAATATCCACCTAGTCTCTGCTACAAAGATAGACTAGCCCCAGCTCATAAATTCTGCCAATAACAAAAATTTGCTACAGATTACAAGGACATGAGATGAGTGGATAGGTCGGATGGATGTAACACTGAGGGTGGATGACTTCTACTGGAAAAACTTGCCAAAGTGCACAAATGAGGTGAGGGAGACACGGAAGGAAGAACAGTCAAACTTTGTGAGGTCCCAGTGTGATTCCTTATAACTCTATAGTGAAGACTGTCAGTAATCAGTAAGTGTTATATGACATAGGCTTTTATTTCAGGATTTCCGGATGTATGCTAATTGTTGGATCATGTGTGAAGTTTGATCCTTACCTGACACAAGATTCGTGGTATATATGGCATAAAAGCACTGCCCTTTTCTTTAACTGCAGAAATAATAAGCAGAGAGGCAGAGGGAAGCAGTCAAAGAGAAGCATTTTCATAGTTTGTCTGCCAGTGATAGATCACAACTCTTTTGAGAAAGTGATTTTACTTGCTGTTAATTGTTTGTTCACAATCAGAGAGGTTAGTCCAACTACAGGCCTCTCAGAAGGCATTTAGTAATATTTCAGCCAAGTCATTCCTCTGGTATCCTGCAGCAAGTATCACTTAATCTGTTTACAAACAGGTTTAATCGTATCAGCAGCCCATATGTATTTTAATGTTTTTTACACTTCAGATGTGGCTGCCAGCAACTAAACTGTATTTTGGAGCTGATGTCCTAGCCCACATGAATCCACTAGCTGTGCTCTAAATTGCTGGTGCTGGTCCCCACACCACCTTAACTGTTCACCAGCACAGATTACTAATGGTGTTCCCCAATAACACTTAGCCATAGCAAGAATATTTTAGACTCAATTTATCTTTTATATTTTATCTTTTATTGAACTGGGTCTTCTCCAGCTAAATATACAGAGCACTAGGGTTAAAGCTCAGGTTAAATCCTCCCATAACTTAGAAAACTGCTTATCTTATCACCAAATAGGACTGTGAACCTTTCACCTTTTGTAACATAGGGTGATGAAACACTCTTTAAACAGAAATAAAAAAGCAGAAGCCACTCTTATGTCTTTTGCACATAAATGCTTGTTAACAGCCTTCAGAGAACCGGAAACCAACTTCAATACACTCTCTATCTCAGTATGAAAGTGAAGTTCCCTTCCAGATTGGTATACAAAGCACCCATAAACTTGTGGACATTTATCATGACACAGACGTGACTTCAGCTTGTACCCCAAGATACTTCATATTTAATGCGCAAATGCAGAAAACAATATTATGTGGAGACCATAGCAGTGGATCCATGAGGATACTTTTAGAATTCAGAAGAAGAAGTGAAGTCTACATGATGAAGTCTATATGATGAACATGTACTAATGAATATGAAAAGAAATCACAAAGATATCTGCATGAATAAGATTGTTTTCCCTTCCCATTGTGCAATTCGAATATGACAGATTACATTCAAATGATCTTTCTTTCATTTCAAAGAATCAACAGAAATGCTAAAAGAAGTGAAGTAAAGAAAAACTGAGCCATCCATCACTGAAGACACTTTGAAGACAACTGCTGATTCGGTCATACTTACCATGTTTGCTTGAGAGATGAGCTATGAGCTGGGGCAACATAAGCATTTTGTTTTTTTGAATGTTCACTTGTGTTGAATGCTGGTGAATGTGTGACATCTGCCAGGTTTAATCACTGCCCTCCATGTGCCCTCATATGCCAGCAACAATCCCTTTTTTTCCCCTCACATATTTTAGATCTGTAGTACATATAGCTTTGAAAAGCCTCTACCTCTGGCTGTTTTTTCTTATTTGTACCTTGGCACTGAAGTTATTATTGTTTTTATGAGTTTCCAAGTACATGGCTACAAAATCAACAAAAATATTTTGAGAAGAGTTATTATTAATTTTAAATTCTCACATTCCTTGCCAACCTTTAGATTTTTATGTCCAGAAGAACAAAGAAAAAACATTACAAAACATACAAGAAACCCTCCACTTTTGACCTAAGGGAAATTAAAAACTTTTGTTCTCAACATTGGTTTTACAACCAAAATATGATTGTCAGTTTTAACCTTCAAGAAGCATCAGTGACTTGAGGTTAGATGTGCTTGGCTAATAAGGTTATCTAACGTAGCCCAACAAATCTTCCAAGGATAATGATGATCAGTATATAGGCTTAAGGGATTTTTGCATCAAGCTACAACTCTCTCTTTTAATTTTTTATGAAATTGTTACTCCATCTCATTGTTGATCGTTTTCTACAAAAATTTACTTTATTTGTCTTTGTTTGTGTTACTGTACAGAACTAGCACATTCAAGGTTGCAAGTCTGTGCAGCTAAAATCTGGTTCACTGACAGATCTGAGGACAGTACAATGAAGTAGATTGATGTCACCACAACATTTAATGTACTGTGAACTAAAACCATGGATAATGTATTTAAGTATAGTGGTTGAATAATTAATAATTTAGGGGACATGCACAGAAAGAGAACTTTTTTCTCCAAAAGCCAATAGAAAAGCAGATTGAAGGTTTTCCAAATGTCGGTGAGAGGAGAGGAGGGAAAAATAGAAAGAAAGCTGAGACCTGCTTTTCTACAACAACATATTGCTACCTATCCTTCAGATTAAGCACCTTTGTAAACCAAGTAACAAAGCACCATCACACATGGTAATTCAAGACACTTCTTTTTACCCAGAAATAATTGTTATTAAAAGTAATAGGTGCCCTTAGTCTAATTATTTACCATAATATTTCTTCTTAGTTGGATTTTGCAATGATGCAGTAACAAATCACAGTTGCTGGGTTTTTTGTCTTTCTGCTGTATAGACAAGAATCAGGATGTCTATAAAACATAACACAGCTATCTTCTGAAAGAGAGGGACAGACTTCTAAATAATAACACGCATTCATGTCATAGGATTCTAAACCAGTATCATACTTTTCATAGGTGACATTTCAGGGAAATCTGTAAATTCTTGAACAGACACATATTTAAATGTCTGGTGCATATTACTGAAGCATATAATTTTTTTTAGCAGTAAGCTAATAGCTGGGAGACGTACTGAAAATGTCATCTAGTCTTCACAGAGTGACTGGATTTGGCATTTTTCTGACTATTGGATTTCCTTGCTTACTAATTTTGGCTGAAAGGATAATTTTCCCAAATTATACTCTCTGCTTNAAAATCTGAGAACATCTAGAAAATTATGCACAATGCTCCCTCCCACTTTAGCTTCATTGATGCAGTTATTTGCACCTTTTCCATTGACTGGGAAGTGTATTCATCATAAAAACATAAAATGTTGAAATGCATCAANTGTGATTTTCATCTTCAGGTACATATTGAAATTCATTTTGTATAGGGAATCCAATCGTACTGAATTGAAAAGTCATAAAAACCTTCTAAAAACACATCCACAGCCCCTCAAATGTGGTTTCAAGTTTTCTGTGCATTTGTAGAAATATTACACTTTTAGACACATTTTTTTTAGGGTCCTGAAAGACTCTGTTATTGTTTTGTTTTGCTTTTAAACTGGATAAAACACACTTGTAGAACTGTGAAATGAGGTGTTTATGTAATACACACTAAAGGGCATTAAATTGAAAAGTGCCTACCACTGATGGAGGGCTGTAACTTCGCTGTCTATAATTTTCCT
>VYZS01096636.1:0-12977 GCA_013400695.1 Neodrepanis coruscans
GGGGACAGACCCAGGGACAGGGAAAAGGATGAGGAGCATCTCCGGGAACACGGGACGGAGAAGGTGGAGAGAAAGGTAATGGGAATGGCATTCCAGAGGGGTGGGCTGTGTTTGTTCCAGGGACCTCCCAGGGCTGTATTGCTGCTCCTTCAGCAGCAGTTCTCTCCTGAGGGGAAAGTTCCCCTGTGGATTCTGGAGCTGCACACAGAGGACACCCTCAGCTGTCCCAGGGGGATCCTTGGACACCCACAGCTTCTCTGGGAATTGCATTCCAGCCTTCCCCCCCAGGGAAGAATTCCTTCCCAGTGCTCCACCTATTCCTGCCCTCTGGCAGTGGGAAGCTCAGTTTGGGTCACTCTCAGCATCTTGAAATGAAACAACTCCTCTTCAGCCCACAGGTTCCGAGGAATCCACACTTAGGAGAACACAGAGGCCAACTAAAGACAGCAAGTGCCAGCCAGATAATGAGGTAAGTAGTGGAAAATACAGGAGTACTGGAAGTGTTGCCTTTCAAAATTATTTGGGAGTCTGCTTGAAAAGACTGTGGGATTGAAAGGGAGGTGCATGAATGTTTTAGGGCCCTAAAATACATAGATGCTTGTCTGTTTATTCACTTACTAAAATGTTCTCTGAAATGAGCCAAAAACCCCAGAACCTACTCAATTTATTTCATTTTCCAGGTTTTATTCCTGTGTGTTTTGTTGGATACTCCATGAAAAATACTGGTTTATTCAACCTTCACAGAGTCCCAGGATGGTTTGAGTTGGGAGGGACCTCAAAGCTCATCCTCTTCCAACCTCAGAATTTTCCCTGGAAAGCTGTTGTGTGTTTTAATTTGTTTTGTACTTCAGTGCAAGTCACTGTCCTGGGAGGAGGATGAGTCCAGTGCTGTTCCAGAGCCCGTGTTTTGCAGCTGGATCCTGGTGGGACAGAGGAGCAGCTCAGGGAGAACCCTCCAAACAGGGGCTGCTCCTTGGGGCACCTCTGTACTCCATCTGCTGCACTTTGGGGCATTATGGAGCCACATGGCAAAAGATTTAAGTAAATTAAATATTTAAAGCAGCACAGACTAAGGAGAAACCAGGCAGGATCCCAAGTCCAGCAGGAACCTGTGCTGGGAGTCTCTGGGCCCACTGACATCATCTTGTCTTCCACATGAGATGACAAATTTATTGCTCTTCCTTGACTGGAATCCAAGCAAACCTTTTAAATTACTGGTACTCAGAGGGAGAACTTAAAAAAGAGGGTTTTTTTGTTTAGCCTGAAGCAAATACTCATGGCCAAGTTAAACTTCCTGCAGATTTGGACTCCAATGGAAATTCTGAGACTCATCCCAAGCTCTCCTTGTGCTCTTGGGCACCACAACGAGACACTGGGGCAGTAAAGTTTCATTTCCCATCTTAAGTGCATTTGGGAGTGACTCCAAGGCTTGGAATAGGGTTTATTGCTGAGCTCTATAGGACACCCTTGCCTCTGTGTGCCTGGGGAAGAGCAGAGGCTTCTGTCTCTTGTAGGTGATGAAAACTCACCCTTTAAATCAGTGTGTGACCAAAGGCTCCTCATCTTAAGGCTGGGGAAGAGAAAAATGAAGTTAAAATGGATTTTTAGAGCTGAGACAGTTGCACAGAATGAAAGGGAATTCCAGCACGAAGTAGTTAGAATTCCCAGCAGGGTGATGCCTTTATTTCCATGGATTTTCCCTTATTTAACCCCTGTAGCTCCATTTAAGTCACATGGCAGTGAAACAAATGTATTAAAAAGAGGGCAAACATCTTCTCTCTGGGCTCATGAAGGATATGGAATCATCTCGTGGTCTTTAACCTTTTATAGGTATATTTTCTATATGTATTTATAGAATATTCACTGTAGTAGAAGTGAAACAGTTTGATGCAGCCCCTCAGGCAGTACAAGACACCCCCTCTTTTTTTGCCCCAAGGATGAACCTTTTTACTTTTTCTTTGCATTTACTTTAAAAACTTTTATTCATGTTCTACATGTACAGCAAAGCCACCAAAGTTTAATTACTGGCTGTAAAACTCAGGAGTCTTAATAAGATCCTCTCTGTATTCATAATCTTGATTTCTCTTGCTGCTTTAAAATCTACTTAAATTTTGACAGGTTGCCTTTTTTTTCTTAATTTAAGTGTATTTTTCTGTTACTAAAGAAACTTGTCCACTGGTGATCCCTCTAATTTTCTGGAGCCAGAAGAAAGCAAGGATGAGGAGGACTGGGGAGACATTTGGCCAACACATGGCAGTCAGGAGCTGCCCCAGGGCTGGCTCTTGCATCCCACAGTTTGGGTCAGATAAAAATCATCTTTCCAGTGGCTTTTTGACCTTCCAGGCAGTAAAGATCCCTTTGTCTTTGGACAAAAGGTGCTGGAGGTCACAGAGCACGTGGCGCTGTTGGGCTGGAAGTGGAGCAGAACAGGTTTGTTGTTTCTCCCTGAGGCCAAACACCTTGGAAAAGTCTCTCCTGTGTTTCCTGTGGGTGCTGAAACTCTAGGCTGAAGCTTTTTGTAATATCCTGTCACTTTTGGCCACTCACAGGATGATTTTATTCTTGTCCTCCAAACCATATTCCCCTGGAAATGGTCACTTGGATCAGGCTCCAAGTGGGATCTCAGGAACTTCTGCTTCTGTTGGGAGTCATTTTGATTAAATAATCAAACCATGGAATGAAGAAAGGCAGCAGAGAGAGTCATTCCATGGAGATCTGCTGGGAGGGACCCCCTCTTTTTGGTGTCAGCACTAGACAAATCCAGAATTTAAAGTTTAAAACCAGGGATTTTCCCAGTCTTTTTGCCAAGTCTTAATTTGCAGAAGCTTAACACCAACAGAACCTCATCTTATGAGGCTTCCTAATTGGTAATTAATTGGGGTTTTCCAAATAACTCCTCTCACCACAGCACTTGGCAAGCAGAGATCCTTCCTTGTATATGTTTAATTTATAGGAACTTCTACCTGCACAGAGAATTTGGAGTGGAAATGCAAACACACCTCCTGGCACTGGAGAGGAAAGGTCTTTTTGAGGCCTAATTAAATGAAATTGCTGTTCACAGACTTAATTCTTTGTTCTTTGTGAACTGTCAGTAGAGCTGCTGAATTAGAGGGGGAAAATTGGGAGTCCCCAACCATCAGGAAACATTGTTTTCCTATGTTTTCAAGTGAAATTGAACCTGTTTGAAGGTTAATAATGAGGTTAATAACCAACCAGAAGGGCTGGTTTGCAGGAGGCTGCTGGATCCTTTCCACACAGGAACATCATCACTCCAAAGTGGGAAGCATCCATCCATCAGAGATTCCAGGGAATGTGTTTTTTTCCAGGATGGTGTAAGATGAAGTGTAAGATTTCCCTTTTAATGGCTCCAGTGGCTGCTTTTCAAAGGCTTAGAGCCTGTGACTCCCTAAGAAGGGCAATAACCTCTTTTATCCCCCTTTGGAAAGCCCCAAATCCCAAATATTTTGTGACTTTCTGGGTTCCTTTGAGGAAGTGTCAGCTTTTATCCAGCACCTGCTGCCAGTGTGCACTTGTGGCTCTGCAAAAACAGTCTTGGTAGCCACTGCCTGACATAAAGAAATGACTAAAATCCACTTCTCCAGAAGCCTCAGCACCTGTGGTATCCAGGAGTTTTGTTGGGCTGGCAGGAATCCTCCTTTACAGCTTCCCTGGATTCCTTTGGCCCAGGCTATTCTTCAGGCAGAGTGAGCAGCAAATCCCCTGGGAATGCTGTGATCTCATCCCAAAGGGGCTGCACATCTTTTTCCCAACTTCCCAGCATTGCTCCTTTCCAAGTAACACTGGAATTGTCACACGATTGTAACACAAGGATTGTCAGTCAGGTGTTCCTGGTTTGAGGCAGGGTCAGCTGTGTCCAGAGAAAATGGGATCATTCCTGTGTGTGCTTCCCTGCTTTCATTTCCTGTCCTCTCCAAGTCACCTCCAGACTAAGGTCACAGTCTCAGAAATGTCCTGGATTTTCCTCCACTTTGATCTTTTCCACTTTGGAATCTCATCTTCCCTCCTGGACCTGCTGATCCCTCAGATCATCTGTTGCTGGACTTCCTGCAGGACCCCCTTGCTTTGTCCAGGATCTTTATCCAAGGAAGTTGCCATTTGAGTGATCAGCTGTGGAAGCCTAGTGGGGCAATTTTTGAATCCTTGCTTCTATTTTGGAATGAAATTTTTAAGGCTTTCCAGCAGATTATGAGGAACACAGAGGTGATGAGAAGTATTTTACTCCTTTTAGTACCTAAACAACAGATCCCAGGAGCAGCAGTGGCCCCACAACTTCCACAGGGTTGGATACTCTTAATTCACCTTTGGAAGTTGCTTTTACACTAAGGAAATCTGGCCATATAAGTTCATTTAAAAGAAAATAGTTGGTATATATATTCAGGAAAAAATCCTGCAGACTTTGAAGAAAATAAACTCTAAATGTGTGGATGGGTCTTTAAGAGAGTCTTTTTCATGTCTCGTAACTTTAGATAATAAAGCAACACATGGAGGTAAATTTTAGGTAGAATTGTATCATTTTTAAATCTGCGATTATCTTTCCCCCCCCAGGATGGAAGTCCTGCCAGGATCTCCAGGCAGCCTTTAGCCAAAGGGTCACAGCACCGCTCCAAACCCGGAGGAGAAGGTGAGTGGAGGGAGGATATGATTATTATTATTATTATTTTTCCTAGGAAATATGCTGCAGGTTATTGAATAGCAACAGCACAAATGCTGGAATATCCCTGTTTATCCTGGTTTTACTCCCAGCCTGCATTTATGAAGCCAATTCACTTTTGCTGCCTGGATTTGGTTTGTTCCTCGTGCTCAGTTGCAGGTAGGAATTCTCTTGGGAATTACTGTGTTCTCCCTAAATGGGTTTTTTGCCTTGTTAATACCAGGGGTTTAGTGTGGCTTTGGATTGGAGATCCTTGGTGGATCTTTGGAGTCATTTGCCTGTGAACTGGTTTGTTCCAGGGGCTGTGGACACGAGGAGTGGGGCAGAGGGAATTCCACAGGATGGTGGTGCTGAACTGCAGGAGGAAACTGACCCTGGACTTGCAGAAAAACAGAAAGGTAGGAAAAACTAAAATTCCACTGCCATGGGAAGTCCAATTTGGGTGCTCTGGGATCAAATCCATGCTGGTAAATGATTAAAGGAGGGTGATTTCCACTCGATCAAACTGCTGCCTTGTGTTTTAATCACATCTGATTAATATCCTACTTTGGAAAATGTACATTCCCTGATAGAACAGTTGCTTATGTTTCCTTTTTCCTGTTCCTTTGCAAGTTTTCCAAGAGGCAGAGTCCCAAGAAAAATGCTGCACCTGACTCCCTTGGTGCTGCAGGAACCCAGTCACTGCACATGGTCTTTTTGGGAGTGTTTGGGAGCCCTCAGTGGTGGCATCTCAGAGATTTCCAGAGGAAAATTCCACCTCTGCATTCTGATTTCTCCATTCTTTCCCCAAGCTGTTTACAGCTGCCCAGACATGGATTGTAGATGACACTGGCATCCAGCTACATGGAGCCATGGAAGCAAAATGCAGGAGGAAGGGCTGAAATTGAAGCAAAAAGCTTCATTTTTTGTTTCCTTCACATCCAGATGCTTGGCCTGGTTGGGAAGGCTGATCCCATGGATGTGGCGTGTGGAATGTTGGAGGGCAGAGGCCTCCAACAGCTGTGTCAGTCCAGTGAGATAGAGAAGGGTGGCCAAGGCATTTGTGTGACCTCCCACAACTGTGGGAGAACTCCCACACTAATTCCTGGGCATCTCCTGGAGCTGCCTCATCCCCTGGAATGTACCTGTGGAGGGATATAACTTCTGTCCCTCTATTTCTAATTCAAATGGATGTAGGAGATTGGGATTGGGTGCTCAGGATATTCAGGATCATAGAATTGGAAAAGCTCTCCAAGATCAAGTCCAACCTTTATTTTCTGGGCTGTTCTTTATTTTCAGCTTCATCCCATAAGACAGTGTAACATAATACATCAGTGAACCTTCATTTTATAAGGTCAGGACTTTAAGGTCCCTTCCAAGCCAAACCTTGTGTCCCTTTTGGATTGTGAGTGGTTAAAACCTGGAAGCCCCCAAGGTATTTGACTTTGATCTAGAGTTTGATTCCTCATGGAAGCAGTTTGCCCTGTGGTGTTCCTGGGACACACACTGGAGTGCAGTGCTGGGAAAATGCAAAACAGTGTTGTAAGAAAAAACAGCTTTTCCTTGGCAGCCAAGAGACCTTTTCATGGTTTGTCCAGCAGGAGGAGAAGTGGAGAACGTGGCTCCTGACAATCCTGTGGTGTCTGAAGGTGGGGAAGCACCTCAGGACCTGCCCCTTCAGCCCACCCAAAGGTGTGTTTTTATCCTTTATTCCCTTCTTAATCCATCAAGTTTTTTGATACAATTTTACCCAAACCAGGGACGTTTTAGAGGAGCATTCCATAGGGATGGTGTTGAGCTTGCTTTTCCCCCCCAGCTGGCTCAGTGCTGGCTCAGTGCTGTGTCCTGGGGAGCACATGGCCCTTCCCTTGTTGCTGCAGGCGGATGCCCCGTCCCGGCAGCGCCAGGCCGGCGCCTCCCCGAGCGAGACGGCAGGGAAGTGCAGAGCCCTCCACCCCAGAAAGGTAGGGAATGGGGGGGATGCAGGGCACAGTCCTCAGCTCCTCTGAGCCTCTCCAGCGTGGCTGGCACCTCCTGCTCCTGGTGGGGACGTGGTGCTGGGGGCTCTGCTTCCAGACACAGGTACTGGAGAGCTTTACCAACCTGAGTAATTCTGGGATTATGTACCTTTGGATGGCTCTTAGTTGGTCATTTGGTTTTATTGTGGATGGCCCTTCCTAGAGTCTCCTTTTCCTGGTGTCTCTGGCAGGAGTAGCAGCGGTAAAACCACCCCAAAGGTGATCCCGGAGCAGCAGGTGCCTGAGGAGGAGGATGAGCAGTTTGTGGTGGAGGCAGCAAGGCCTCTGCCCCACATGGTAACAGTCTCGTCGTGTTGGGAATTCTGCAACCTTTCCCCACACTTTGTTTGGAATGTCCAGCCTGGAGAGGAGAAGGCTCCAGGGAGACTTTAGAGCCCCTTCCAGAGCCTAAAGGGGCTCCAGGAGAACGGGAGAGGACTGGGGACAAGGGTTGGAGTTAGAGGACACAAGGAATGACTTCCCACTGCCAGAGGGCAGAGTTAGATGGGGTTTTGGGAAGGAATTCCTGGCTGTGAGGGTGGGGAGGGTCTGGGATGGAATTCCCAGAGAAGCTGTGGCTGCCCCATCCCTGGACATGTCCAAGGCCAGGTTGGAACAAGTGGAAGGTGTCCCTGGCAATGGTGGCACTGGATGACCTTTAAGGTCCCTTGCAACCCAAACCATTCCATGATTAACTTGTTGAAGAAGCTTCCAACTGGATATTTGAGTGGTTGCACAGCACAGCAACACCAGCTTCTTGCAACTAAATCTCCTTTCCTTGCTTTTGTAGGAGCCAGAAGTGGAGCTGGTTGAGGATCAGAAACACGGTATGTTTGCTTTTACATCCATTTCTGTGCATTTATCATCAACCCCTGGGCTTAAACCAAGTGCTGAGCACTGAAAGTACTTGATAAAGCAGGAAAACACCTCCTGACATAAGGACTTTGCAACATTTGCAGGAAAAACAAGTGACTTTTCCCATCTTATTCCCTTGTGCAGCTGGATTCACATCTGGGGTTAAGGGACAGGGTTTTGTGCATCTTCAGTGTCAGCAGGATTTCAAATCCTAGAGTTCATAAATGAACATTTCTTAAAGTGGGAGGTACAGTTTGTCAGCTCTGAGATGGGATTGGCCTTCAAGGCAAGTCCTAGGAAAGCTTTGGAGACAAACATTGAAGTAACAAATCCCCTGGGTCACAGTGTTGAAAATACAGAATAAAATTCTGTTCATGTTGCCCTAAAAACTGTCTGCATTCAAAAAATGAAGCAGTTGGGTTTGATTTTGGTGTCTGAATGTTTGAAACANCCTTGATGCTCTGCTATGCACAGAGCTCTGAGGTCACTGCTGACTCTGGAAGCCTGATTTGGCCTCTTGGGGCTTTCCTTGCTTTACCAGCAAGTTGAGGAAGTTGGGATGGCAGATCCTCCTTCCTCCCTGATCTTTGGGATTGCCTGAGAGAAAATTCCTCCCCTGTGTTGCCGGGGCTGTGGTTAATGAACCCAGGTGGGGTTAGCTGGGATATTGGGAAGGAATTCCTCCCTGGGAGGGTAGGGAGGGGCTGAGATGGAATTTCCCAGAGAAGCTGTGGCTGCCCCATCCCTGGAAGTGTCCAAGGCCAGGTTGGAGCAGCCTGGGACAGTGGAAGGTGCCCCTGCCTGTGGCACAGGGGTGAAATGGGATAAGTTTTGAGGTCCCTTCCAACCCAAACCATTCCATGAATAAGGAAACTAAATCCTTCTAAAAATGGGAAAACAGATTCCTGCTTTTAATCCATTATGAATTATCCAGCTTGCTGGATTACATCCCATTCCTTGGAAATGTGCAGCTCTGTGATCACTGGAACATCATGGGCTCTTTGGCAGGAGTTTGGGAAAATTCTCCTGCGGGGAATTCGTGCCTCCTTGGAGGAAGAGAAGGGTTAACGGTGGTTTAACCCTCCTTCCTGCTCCTTCCTGCTGAGCTGGCAGTGGGGAACAAGCCCTGCAGCTGTTCCTGGATTTCCAGCCAGGCGGTGCTGTTGGATCGTCAGTCTCCACATCAAGTTTGGGAACAGCAACAGCAGCTCATTTCATGTTGTCTCCCTGTTTGATGGGGTGTCCTGTCAGGCACTGGGATAACAGAGCCACATGGATTTCAGGCTCTGGAAGCTTCCTCTGGTGTTTGTGTTATGTTTTCTGGTGGTATTTTTCCTGACTGGGAGCAACAAACTAAAAGCTGCTTCCAAAGGCCAATTGTGTCCTTCCACAATAACCACTGAGGCCCATTCCTGGTTTTCAGCCTCCCAAACATTCAGTCCAAACATTTTGCCCCCTGAGCTGTGTCAGCACAGAGAACACACATCTAATTCTGGAAAAAATCCTGCTGATTCCTAGTCCACTGTGTGAAAACCTGGAATAGCACTGGATTGCCCTTCCAAGCAGCTGTGGCTGCTACTGCAGGAGGTTTCTTTGCTGCTGCTGCTGCTTTTCCAATTATACTGTTGAAGTGGTTGGGATCCAGAGAGAAGTGTGGTTTTCCTGAAGTGATGACCCAGGCAGAAGTGTAGTTTTCCTGGAGTTCTGATCCAGAGAGAAGTGTGGTTTATCTGGGGTTATGATCCAGGGAGAAGGGTGGTGTTCCTGGAGTTCTGATCCAGGGACAAGTGTGGTTTTCCTGACAGCAGAGCTAAAAATGAAGGAAAAGATGATGGAAAATGCTAGGAGTTAGTTACAAGGAGTTGACAGATGTAGTTCAGAAAACATGAGCTGGAGACATTCCTGAATCTTGGGAATTCATTTTAGAAGATGGAGATGTTGTGGTGCAGGAGACAGTGAAAGCAAGAAGCACATTCCCAGTGTGGTGTTGCCTCTGGGAATGTTTCTGGGATCAGAGAGTGGCAGGAGAGGTCTGGAATGCTTGTGCCACCCAGGAATCCTGGGAATGGCTCATCCATGAGGGATGTCCATATGTGAGGGTGGGGGCAAGACCACAGGCCAGGAAATCTGGGAGGAATCCACTGGTCTGTGGAATCCCTTTGGGAAAGAGAGGCAGCAGAAGTGATTAGAAAGCAGGAGGAGGAGTTCCAGGAGGTTCATTCCTGCTAAGTGGGAGCACATCCTGCTGTGCTGGTGGGAATTCAGGGCTGGCACAGGGAACAACGTGTTCATGGCCTTGGCTTTGGTGCCAGGTCTGGGAAGCAGCAGCAGTCTGGGATTGGCCCAGACTTCCAGCTTTTTAATTTGTTTTCCATCAAACTCTCCAGGAGAAATATCTCCTCCATCAACAGGCAGCTGAATTCCAAAGAGTGTTCTGCACTGGAGAGCAAAATGGAGTTGGACTGATGTGGTTTTTGGGACAAGGTAACCAGAAATCCAGGGAAAATTGGAAAGAAAACTTGCTTTGGGAAATTACATCCAATGAAAGGATGGTTATTCCTGTGTCTATCAGGAGAATATTCACCTTCCCTTATTTTATTAAACAATAGTTATAAAATAAATGGATTTTCTTCCTTAAAGCCTTGTCTTTCTGCCAGCTGGGAAAATGAAAGGATTAAAAATAGTCTGAGTATTCAGCCAAAAAAAAAACCCAATGGATCCACCTGATTTATTGGGGATTAATCCACTAGAAATGAGGTGAATTAAGGATTAGTCCAACTGGAACACTGGTGCACTCTCAGGGATGTTTCCCACCTTCCAAACTGCTGGTTGCTGAAAAATAATTATTCCTGTTAAAAGCATTATTCCCAAAGCTTTCCTGTGCTGTTGCACAAATGGGCACTTTCTTTAAAAGGAGTTTTTCCTAAAGAAACAGGAGAAAAGGGAAGAAAACTGGGATTTTCATCATGTAGGTATTGCACGTGCAGGAATGAAAATAATAGACACAATTTTCAGGTCAAACCAAGGGGTCATTCTGGGCATGCACAAGATTTTTGCTGCCTTGATTAGCCTAAAAAAATTCCTGAACTTCCTAAATGTATTTGTTTGGAATCTGAGTCTCTAATGTTAACCAGAGGAAGAACCAGATGTTCCATTTTCTATCCCACTTCATTTGTTTGATGTGTGGAAAAATACAGGCAGGTTATTAAAGAGCTCAAGCAAGTGGGAGCACAGAATTCTCATCTTTGCATGAGCAAAAGGCCTTTGGAAAAGCAGCATCTTGGAGGTTTCTGTGAGGAACAAGTGCTGTTGAATAGTTTTGCACTTGGGAATATTCCATTTAATTACAAATCCCAAACCAGTTAATGCTCTGCAGGTTCATGGATTGGGAAATGAATCCATCAGCTGCACCACTAAGGGTGTCACCTCCAGCCAGAGCAATTAACTGGGATTCAGCTGTCCCAGAATTCAAGGGTTGGGAAGAGGTCCCCCAGTCAAACCACAGGAGTTCAGTGGAATCAATGTGTGCTGGAGCATCCTTGTTGCACTGCTCCCAACTCCCAGGGAAAAGGTGCTCCCCAAGGAGCCAGGATTTGGGCCACTGTGGGGATAATCCTGGAGTCAAGGCTCCTGAGGGCCCAGTGTAATTCTGAGTGAGGCAGCAGATGGAGGTGTTCACAGAAGAGATGTGGGGAATAGGGAGGGTTCCATCCCTGGGAGAGGGGAGTGTGTCCCACGACACAGGACAGGGAACAGGTTTATTCCAAGCTCTTTTTGAGCAGGGAGGAGGTGGCTTTTTCCAGGTTATGGATAAACTTTGAGTGGTGTGAGTGCAAAAGGAAGGCTGGGCAGGGCTGGCACCCAATGTGCCATCAATTCCTGACCTAATTCCAGCTGGAGCTGTCTCCTGCCATGTCTGGGGGCAGGCTGGATTCATAGGGATGGAGACAGGCTGGGAGTGTTCACCCTGGAGAAGGGAGGGCTCCAGGGAGAGCTCAGAGCCCCTTCCAGAGTCTAAAGGGGCTCCAGGAGCTGGAAAGGGACTGGGGACAAGGGATGGAGGGACAGGACACAGGGAATGGCTTCCCACTGCCAGAGGGCAGGAAGAGATGGGATATTGGGAAGGAATTCCTGGCTGTGAGGGTGGGGAGGGGCTGAGATGGGATTCCTAGAATCCAAGTGTCCAAGCAACCTGGGACAGTGGGAGGTGTCCCTGCCCATGGCAGGGGTGGAACTGGATGGGCTTTGAGGTCCCTTCCAAGCCCTCCCATGCTGGGACTCCATCATTCCCCTTAGTGTGTTGAATTGTGTCCCAAATCCATGAGATTTTGGGAACTGACATGGCCTGAATGAGGGGGAAAGGAGTGCAGCTCTGGGGGCTCAGGTGGGTGTTTGTGTCCAGATGAAAAGTCCAGCTTTTTTTTCCAGGGGTCAAGTATGACCTGGGGGAAAACTCCCCCCCTCCAAAAAAAGAACAAAATGAATAATCCCCCTTGAAAGAGCCATTGTTCTGTTTCCTTGTGGTGGCTGGGAAATCCAGTGGGAAAGAACATTGTGTCTCCAGGTCCTTGGCTTGGGACTGAACTCCAGACCTGGCACCAGCAGGAAAAGCATCCTGTTCATTTCAAATGATTTAACATTTACTGGTCTCCCCCTGGTTCTGTGAAAGACTTTCTGATGGGGATCCCTGGTGCATAGTTACTTAAAATGCAGACTCTGGAAAAGCCAGGAAAAGAAAACAGCCTTTATGATCAAAACCCATATTTTAGACAAGGAAAAAAAGCCACCACCCTGTTGGTTTTGCATTGAATGTATCGAAATTCCTTGTCCAAAATGAGGTTTTTGCCCTGCCGTGTAGAAATGGAGATGGTGGAACTCAATAAAACTGTGATTACCTGGCTCTGTTTTCATAGTGGGGCATAAGAATGTGGTTAAAAGGGGCTGGAGAAACTATTAAATGCTTGATGGATATTTGTACTAATTTGCTTCATATTTAAAAAGCTGTGATTTAAAAAAAAAAAAAAAGAAGGAAACAAAGGAGGAGCTATAAAAGCAGGGAAAGGCTGTTTCTGGAAACTGGGGTGGTTTTTGGAGCCTTGTTGATAATTTCCCCCTTATTGATTAAAAAAGAAAATTCCTGCTTTTCAGTTCCTCAGCCGAGTCCATGTTGTTGCTCACATGGAGGTAATGGGAAAGGCAGGCTTTTCCCAGGAATCCAAAACAAACATTGATCTTGGTGCCTGATGAAAAGCACGAGGGAAAGGAGGGAGTGTGTTGGGCCTCCAGAAGGGATCTGGCCTTTTCTGGGGGGATAATTTATGGGTTTTGGGGCTGTTGTGAAAGGAGGGTTGGTTGAGGTCTAGGGCCTAATGAAATAGCCTGGGATAATCCAGATCCTGGCATTTTCCTTCAAACTCAATATATCCTGTTCAGTGTTTGTGCAGAGAGAGCAA
>VYZS01096637.1:9708-26334 GCA_013400695.1 Neodrepanis coruscans
AGATATCCAGGCAAGCTGGCAGTGGTCCAGTCTCCCCAAAGTTGTTTTTTTTTTTTGCCCTTGTATTTATTTGCACAGACTGCAAATGGAATGTGTGAAAAACTTTGGATTCTGTAAATACAACAAATGGGGCAAGGAAAAGAAGGCAGAAAGGAGGAGGAAGGAGTGCTGGTCGTCTCCCTGTAGGATTTCATCTGGAGCAGCAAAACCAGGAGCACTGGAAAACATGGTACCTTTAGATCCTGTAAGCTTATTAGGCTTTTTACATTATTTCCTCATTTTGAAGACTGTGAAAACATCTTTCTTGGGCAGTATGTGGGAGGTGTCAACTCTCTGTGATGCTTTATGTTTGGACAGTATCATAGGAGCTCCTGAGGAGCCATTTGAGCTTTTCTCAGTTCAGCAAGTTTCTGAAATAGGTTGGGCTTGGTAACATGATGTGCAAAAATAGCACTGCTCATGGTAGTCTGATAATGTGTGTGATTTTTAGCAGGATCTTAATTGAATGTTGTTTTTCTTGTGGGTTCCTGGGTGCTGACTGGGTACGTGTCAATCTTTGGCCCCTCTAGGTTGGTGTTCAAAGACTTAAGATAACTCCTTCCTGGTATTGTTCCTCATTAATTTGAATTACCTTTTTTAAACTATTGCAAGGAAAAGGTGAAAAGCCATTAAGGCATCCTACTTAGTTCTAAAGGCCATTGTCCAGGATAAAAAATGTTTTAACTATTGAAAGTAAACCCCTGCAAACTAGAAAAATTTCCTTGGTCATTACCACTTCCCTAGCAGTCAAAAATCAATTTCTTTGAATATCTGAAAGTGAGCCTGTAGAGATGCTATCTTAGAGTTCAAAGTATAATCATCCTCAGTGACTTCCACAACAAGTTGGATTGTAAACTCAGTTGCAAGGCAAAATAGCCTCAGTAATAGAGATTCTCTGATTGGAATAATGCTGGTAACTTGGATGAAGCACTGAGTAAAACAAGGCACAGAACAACCATGGTGTGTATTGAGCCCTCAGAGTTGGTGTGAATAAGATAACATTTTTATGAAATAAAAATGCAGTTAGCTATGGAAAGTGGAGTGGCAGTGATTTTCTGGCTGTTTTGGCTTAAATCCCTATGTAGCAATACTGCAATTTTTATGAATTCTTGTTTTGAGAATAAATTTGATCATGCCTGCTGAAAAGTTACATAAATCTTAATTTTGTTATAAACAGGAACTGCTAAAGGTAACAGCGAGTCCACCCTCAGTTTGACCCTGTGTTGAATATGAGATGCTGATGTGGTAGGTTATGATTTTTGAAGTGAGACATTATCTGTGCATTGTCTGCTCTTTGAAGAGAGGAGACTGGGGAACAACAGAGGAATATTTATGAATAGTTGGTGCTGTTTTCTGAGTCTGTTTGTCCTTCACCTTTCTCCTTTCTTTAGCAAAATAATCCAATGCATTCTCTGTATTGCAAAAGGAGCCTGTTGGTGGATGATCTTTTGGGTGCTCTCTCTGCAGTCCTCAATGCCACACTATTAGAAAGCAATGAACATTCACTGAATCAGTTTTCCCTTCAACACACTTTAAAAAAGTAAGTCAATTTCTATCCCAGGCCACCTCTGCTGAGGCCACTCACCCCCTTTACAGCACATTTCCTTGAGGTTTCTCATTAAGTGCTCTCAGGCTCATGGAACAGTTCAGTCCCTCTAAGGCACTTGCTGCTGCATATTTTTGTGTTCAGTGTTACGTTTGACCTTAGTGAGGTGCTGGTCTGATAGCCATGGAGAACTAAACAAAATAGTGTGGGGTTTCCTCCAGTGTTATACTCCAGGGGAGTATTTCCACTGCAGGGAAATTCAGCCAAAAAGAATACTTCTGCCAAGTGGGGTTCTGCTTTTCAGTAGCATTATCTGTCCTGAGATTTTTAGTGATCTTGGTTAATTACCTCATATTACTTTTGTTATTTAGAAATACTCAGAATGAAGCTGCAGGGTAAGAGGACTTAACTAGCAACATAAGTATAAAATATCCGGTGTGTGTGACAACACCCATTCAATTAGAAAGTGGATTTTGAGTGTAAGACATAAGATTTGAGAGCGGAAGAAAGACTATTATACAAATGTGTTTGGGTTCTAAAAAGTCAGTAACTGATTACCATGAGAGAAAACATTTTCAAGCACATTCATCTTGGAAATGGCCATATATGAGAACACAATGAGATCATATGAATATAGGTTTGCACAAAATCCAGCTGTTGAGATGTTCTCAAGACCAGCAGCCAAAAAAAGCATACCAGTGAACAGGGATGTGAATTTTTGGCAGCAGGCAGTTTGGTGAAAGGGAGAGCAAACATAAGGACTAAGTCTATTTTGGGAGGTGCTTTTTTCTGTTGTTTTTGGTACAGTCTTTCTGTATTGCTTTCTTGAACTAGTCACATGCTTTACAAAAGCACAGTGATCCTATAGAGAGCATAGGGAGAAGGAACAGAATAGATAGAGGGTATGTGTCGACAGAGGACATGTGTTCCATCTGAAAAAGATTGAGCTGTTATTGGGCATGAAATCCTGCATCAAGAGCTGACAGAGGATATAGCTGAGCTAACACTTGGCAAAAATAGGAGTGTACTGTAGTGCTGTCCCTTGGGACATTATGTGAGACACAGAGAAAATTAAGTGGTGATTACTCCAGGGAGCAAAAATATGTAGAAAACCCATCCTTGTAGGGAGATGAAACTGCCGTATCCTGAAGAGATGGAAATGAGAATAATCTCTACCTTGGATTTAACACTAGTGGATGACAAAATCAATGCAAAGTTTGTGTATTCTGCCTACCTGCCCCTGAGAGATTTGTCACCACTAGAGACCGTGGGGATTCCTTGAGCGCTTATCACAGGCTTAATTTCTGTTAGCTGCTCATGACCAGAAGGTCTTGCTACTTGGAGGTTGTTGAACACTTTATGTAAAATTACGCTTGTTTTGTGATTAATTTAGAAGAGGTCAATTATTTTCACCCTTTTAATTCATTCAGTTTCTAGCTGCTGGGTTGGAACAGTAATTGAACAGATGCAGAAGCAGAATTTTATTACCTGGAGAGGTTGATTTCCACAGAGCAGGTATGCAGCTATTAGGCTGCTTCTTGGGGAGGCAGAAGTTTGCTCTGCAACCAGTATATCTGTTTGCTGACCAGATGAAGAGCCTCTTACAGTGGTGATTTCATGAAAATGAAGTAGGCATTGCCATTTAAAGCTTTTGATAGTAGTGATTCTTAACACCAAATCCCTGGCATTCTCTGCAGAGCCTCCATCCCTCTGGTGTTCATGGGGCAGACTGTTGGTGTTACAGGCCTTGTGGGCAGCAGCCTTGGATGTATGAATACCTTCAGGTTCAATGCAATCCCCTCTCTAGTCTGTTGATCTATCAACTTGTATTAGTGCTTATTATCTTGATTTGCAAGGGACATCAAAAAATGTGAAGTTCTGCTATTGTCATAAAGGCATAAACTTTGATGCTGTTAATCACCCCCTCCTACCCCCAGCCCCCTCCCCATATCACATGGTTCATAGTGCAAGGTACTGTCAAGATTAGCTCTGTCTCTATGCCTTCCCTGGAGAAGTTAACGTGCGTACGTGTCAGGGAGCAGACAACTCTGATCCAGCCTTCTTCAAAACAATACATTTTGTACTACGCCTAAAGCCAACAGTGAGTCAGCTACAGGAATTGACTCTCTGGTGTCATCTCGGTGCCAGCACACTGGGCTGGATTCTGTTTGCCAGCATTAGGTAAGCATCCCATGGCTTCAGGATGTTTTCAATTTGTGGCTTTAGCTTCCTGAGCAATCATCTGCAATGAAACTGAATCAGAAAGCTGAAGGAAAAGGTGAGTTGCATGGAATATTAGTGAATTATGTTGTTTGTTTCATATTTTTAACTAGTCATTATATCCTTTCAATTGACAGATTTCAGGCGTTTTATGAAAGCTGGTCATGCCACGGCACCCCCTATGAAATATGGTATGCAGTGTGCCTACCCATTTTAGAGAAAGGAAACCTTTGTTCTAACAAAGCTGGATTAACTATATTCCCAGATAAATTAGTGACTCAGCAATAGACTCTTGACTCCCAGTCTTGTATCGCACACATGGTGATCTGATAATAAGTGGTAGATTTTCTATTACAGAAGGCTGTGTCCCTTTGCTGTTGTAACTTTACATCCACCCATTTGAGTCACATAAAAATGTGAAATAGATCTGTGAGTCCGTGGTGGATAATATTCGAGGAAAACAATACTCATGGGGGAAGTACTTGATTATTCCCGAATTAGAATTACTCACCTAGTGTCCTTAGCAGATCAGTATTGCAAACTACACCAATTAAGTGAGATCATTACTTGAAACTGAACCAACAGTTTCATTCTGTGAAGGAGCAGCTAATATCTGAGAAGCTATTCATCTGTTGAATAGCACCTTGCTGAACACAAGTCATGACAAACTGCAGTGTAACAGAGGTTTGTTACTTAACAGCTCTGTACCTTTCTCCATTAGGACATGCATCAACCATGTATGTGAAGCCTTTGAATATGGGTAATGTTTGCCATATGAATGGAGATACTGAACAAAACAGCTGGAAAGAAATAAATAAATTGCTAGTCAGCCTATTCTCCTTCCCTCTTAGTCACCACAAAGTCATGGAAAGGTGTAAGGAGAAAAATGACTTGTGAGAGAGAGAAGCCAGGCTAATCACTCCACTGCCATTCCTCTGAAAATTTACAGTACATGTATGATTTTACAGATGATGCAGTAAAAATCCCTGGTTAAGACTCCTTTTAAAAAACACATCAGAGAATATACAATCCTATAGCAAGGTGGTAGTAATTCCTCTGTTATTACAGATCCCTCACATCTTTAGCTGCAATTTTTCTTCAAGCATGCTTCCAATACATGCTCCCAGGCAGAGAGAGCGAGCAAGAATGTGTAGGAATTTATTTTATCCTACTGCCTGTGAAGTTAATAACATGGTGGATCCTGTCCAACAAGATTCCCCAACAGTACAGCTGGTTATTACAGTATGATACTGGTTTCTCACCTCTTTAATTCCAGCTGCAAAACTGCATAAAAAGACAACTTAAATACTTTCACAATGCTACTGCTTAGTATGAGAATTTGTGGTAGATGCTGTAGGGAAATTGTGCAACTATAAAGAAGGAAGTGACCATAAAAAGAATGATATTAAAAGTTGAAACAAGGCATGAAAAACCTTGTAAGAGCATGAACAAATGTACTGATTAGTCAGATAAGCACAGTCCACAAACTCTGAAGGCAGGGCATTAATTCTGACTGTTAGAAAACAGATATGAGGTCAACAATTGTCCTCCACCTCTTATTTTTAACTTTTTTTTCTAATGAGATCCTTACAGTGAAATCAATTCCATATGTGCTTAGAAGGAAAGCTGATAGTGGTTATACCTGCTATTAGTTTGCTGCATCTGGATGTATAATTTAGTGTTAAGGATGAAACAAGTAAGAGTGATAATTATCACCTGAAGCAGCATCCTTGAAGGAAATCAGGATGGTATGGATGCTGGTTTTAGTGTCAGATTTTAGGACATCCTTGCTTTAAGAGACCAGTTGGCTCTAAGTAAATTTAAGTATCTGTTACAATATTCTGTCCAGAGCTAGTAAAATGCTTTAGATTGTCTGTCCCAACTTTTCTTCAATTCAGACCCACCATTGTAATTTATTGTAAGAACAACAGAAATATTATGTCTTAATGTAGATATTAATCTATGTAATTTGGTGTTTTTATTTCTGTAAATGCTATCTGTTTTTTCCTTCTTGAATACTACTTTTTGCTATCTACACAATAATGAAGGGATGACAGTTTTCTCACAGTGCTACCTAATGTCTCTTCTTATTAACATTGAGAAAAGAGGAAATAAAAGATCAGAGGCTATAAAACGTGGAAGGGGAATGGAGGGCTCATTGCATGTGTTCTAGGAATAAGAGGCATCACAGGTGTGGACAGAAGAACCAATTGAACTGTCAGGATGCTATAAATAATTCCAAAGTAATCTCTTTATCATTAGGAAAGTTAATTAGAAGAAGCTGATATGGCAAAAGCCTATGGTTTGAATTTAGAAGAAATTATAGCTGCCCAGGGTGCACAAAGTGTCCCGCTGATGTTAGACACCAAGTCCAGGGACACGACTGCTGGCTGGGAAGGACCTGATTGCACAGCTTTGACGGGGAGCTGGTGGAAGGGGAGTGTGGGAGCAGGCAGAGGCGAGATGTGGGAGCAGCTCAGCAGAAGGGCAGGGGAAGGGGCGCGGGGAACGGGCTGGTGAACACGGGTAAATGTCCCCTGGCAGCCGGGGAGCTGCCTCACGGGTGGCCAGTGAGGGGATTTATTTCTGGCCACCAGGTTTCCCCGGCGGCCGCTCCGACTCCCGCCCTGTCTTTGGCTCAGGCGGCTTCTCCGTTTTCCTCTTTCCAGGGCAGCGCTGTGGCAAAGCCGTGGCCGGGCTGGGTACAGCCCAGGTGAGCTGATCTCCAGCACAGCGTGAACTGCAACCGAGAGTTCAGCGTTTTAATGAGGCTCAGCGGGAGGGGAGGGAAGAGGATTTAGATCAGTGAGTGTCTCGGACAAGGTAACAGACCGCTCCTGTTACGTACTTGACCTTGAGCGTGGTGGGGCAGCAGAGGCGCTCGGTCAGTGCCGGTGCTGAGAGGGGCTGGTCCGGGGCACCCCGAACCCAGCACTGAGCCACGCTCAGCAGGAACCATCATCTGCTCTTCACCGCTGTTGGGTGTCTAAGCAGTGACATGTCAAACACCTTTGAAAGCTTTTTAAGCCTCTGAAGGCATCATGTAGGAGTTATCTACAGACTGTGGCAAATCAGAATCTCTTTGGCAGTAAGTCTGTTAAAAAAAATAAAAAAAAAGGAGCTAATTGTGTTTCAGCTCACGTTCAGTTGCAGTTTGAAAGCTTGGTGATCTCTGTTAGTGAAAATAAATTTAATGATTATAGTAGTACTTTGGAATCATACGGAGCAACTTTGATGTTGTAATGTGCCTGAAAGAGCAGCAGTGAGGCTGCTGATCACAGTTGCTATGCTCTGCATGAACAATCTAATATGGATTTTCAGTGATTCTCTGTGCTGGCTTTGGCTGGCACACTTTCACTCTATGTGAACACAACTACATGACCAATGCTTTAGGCCCAGATGGACAAAAAGCCTGGAGTCAGTGATAACATAAGGTATCCCATGTTATTCAAAGATATCTACACAAAGTCTTTTCTTATTTATATAATTTTGTGAGGTGGTTTAGGATAGATTACTAGATACTTTCATGCATCTGCAATGCTAATCCACTGCCTCGGCATGTATTAAAAATATTATTCTACCACTTGAAATGGAGATAAGCAGGATATCACAGAGTTGAATATCCCAAATAGCAACACAAAATATTTTGCTGGTTCTTATCAGTTGTTTAGTCTCAGTAGTAGAGAATGTGCATTTTTTTGCTGCCTTTTTTTTTTTTTTTGGTAACAGGAATGCACAAGCTTTGTGCTGGAGCTCCCAGTTTTTGCTCATCAGATGCTATTGGTTCAGCATTGTAGAATTAGACTTCTTATGGATACAAATACTATTTTGAGGAGATAATTTTTTGGACCTGTAATGTAAACTTTTTCTCTTACAAAATATCTTATCCTTTCTGTAAAATGTTTATCTGATAAACACACCCAATCTTGCCTCTTGGACCAGTAAGTATGTTCTTTGAATTGATGGCTGCACTTTCTTTCAGGTATTATGAAATATTGCTTGAGGAAGCTAAATCTGTTTCCACTGATTTCAATCTATCTTGTCAGCTTTTTTCTCAGCTCCCTAGCGATAACAAATGAGAATGTGATGTTTCTCTGCCATGGGTCAGCTGTCATCTGACAAATACAAACACTGGTTTGCTCTATAAATATTGATTTATGGAGAATCCTAGATGAAATTTAAATTAGAAAGAAATGTGAAGTTTTTTGGTGTCTAGTTTTTTGGTTTTGTTTTTTTTTAATTGGCAATTTTTTGGGAATTTTTAATATTTATTTATCCATACTGATTACCATAGTGGTTTACCACCACATTTGTATCGATACATGGTGTCACCCTAAATTATCCTTTTGGTTTTCTGAGTTGCTATTCTCTGAACTTCTATTCTTTTTCTTGGCTTAACTGCAGACTGTCTCCACCCTCTTTCCTTCTGCAAATGATCAAATT
The DNA here is from genome assembly GCA_013400695.1 of Neodrepanis coruscans. Taxonomy (NCBI): domain Eukaryota; kingdom Metazoa; phylum Chordata; class Aves; order Passeriformes; family Philepittidae; genus Neodrepanis; species Neodrepanis coruscans. The sequence goes on from VYZS01096637.1 coordinate 17,957, forward strand.
CTGTAAAGAATTTTCTGCTTTGGATAGACTATCATTTCCCACCCATGCTGTTCTCACTGAGTTTGGAAATGTTATTAATTCCATTTAGTGTGAGGGAAAACTTGGCAAACTCTTCAAAATAATCTTTCAAGTCCTGTAATTCAATAAAGTCCTTTTTTACAATGGCAAAAACTGTTTTTCCCAGTGCTGTCCAAACTGAGTTCTCTCTTGTTACAAGAGAATGATGCATTGTTTTCCATTTTCATTGCAAAATGGTCCTATTTTATTTTTCGGTTTGGAAAATGTGCAGCATAACGTTGTTTGAAAGGTTTACTAATAAAGGAAGCAGCTGTTACCTTCCACATTATGCTTTCGTCTAATGGCTTTTGTATCAGGGACTGAGGGAGGAAGGCAGTCAGTCATATATAACCTGGTGAGTGTAAAAGTGTTACCCTGAAACTTGGACTTTCCACTTCATTCCAGTTCTAATCATTGCTTGTTCTTATACACCAAGACATGAGCACTGAATTTCACTTGTCCATTGATAAAAGTGTGTTTTTTCTATCTTTGGACTCAAAATTATCTAAGTACAAGATAATATTGTATGATGATGCAGATAAAAACACTTCTCAATAACTGCTATTTCAGTTGTAAACAGTGCCCCTGACTGAGGCTGGTTTTACTGAGGTCTTTGTTAGAAATGCCTAAAGCTATGCAGATATGAATGATGGTTTCATTGCACAAACACACCCAAGTGTGAGTGGCAGCAGTATGGAAGTTGTAAATTAAATCTTTGGGAAGCTGTACAGCACTGAGGCATTGGCTGTCTTCCCTTAGGACCACCAAAGAGCAGTTGAGAGGAAGTAAGAAACTCTAGATTTACCTATCCTGTCCTTCCCCACATATAAAAGAAAAAATTGTAGCTGAAAGGCAGTTTTTCCTTCCTGTGGTAATTGCGGTGTTTTTCAAGGCACTGTGAACAGGTTTGGAAGTGGCAAGAGCTTCGAATGAATGCTTGACATGGGACTAAATCTACAGAAGAAATTTCCAAGTATCCTTTTTTCGCTAGTGAGCTGCATGTTTGGGAGCATTTTACAAGGACAGCGATTCAGTGCTTCATGTACTTCTGTCCTGCAACAGGTTGGTGAATATTTTTCCAACTGCTTGACCAAATGGGCCTTTTCCTTGTTCTACATGATCTGTGAGTGTCAATCACGTATCAGAGCCTCATTTTTGAGGAACTGAATTCATCTCAAGACTTGAGCACGTTGGTCTGGTCTCCCAGACACCACAAATCTATGCATTGCTATTTTCACTGCTTTTAAGTTCCATTTCTTGCCCACTATTGCAGTTCAGATGCGTTATGAACAAAGTAGTAACACCATTCACCTTCTCTCTGTACCTCAAGGCATCAGTGAAATTGTCCTGAATTTAACTTTATCACAGGGCTGCCAGCACCTGCAGCAACCAACTGCATCTTGTCTTGTCACATCTGGCAGCAACGTACTGCTGGGTTGTGGACATTTGTAGCACATGGCACAACCACAGCCTGCACATCCACCACCTAGAAAGGGATGAATAAAAGTGTTTTGGTGGGGTAATTGGAAAAATTGTGAATCTGGGGCTTCATCAGTATTGATGAAGTCAGGAGAACACAGGCCTGTCTGCCATACCAGCATAGGGAAGGCTCCACCAGCACAGCTCAGACTTTCCTAGGGATCCCAGAGGACTATTTGATCATCTATTCTGACTCTCACATATAAATTAGATTATAGTATTTCTGACCATATCCTGAAGGGGAGGGTTAGGTCACAACTTGGGTTAGATTTTATGACACATCTATTCTCTGTCTTATTTTGTATATTATCAGCAGAAAGCAGAGGGTCCTGAGGGACTACTCATTCCTGGAAGGAGACATCATGTTCATCTCCAAGCAGCCTGGAGCCTGCATTCCATGAGGACAATATTGTACAGTAGAGTTACTGCAGAAGGACCCTTCCCATTCCCTATGCATAGCCATTGTGCATCTGGAACTATGACTCTGCCTTTGCTAGAGCTCCCTCAGGGCAATGAAAAACAGATTTAGATGGGGTTTTCTATATATACATGTATATATATATATACACACACTCTCAGACATGGATACTTATATATATATTCCTACAGTCTTTTCCCTAGATGGTACTTTCTGTTTGTATGATCTAGATATCTATGTTTTTCTGCTACAAGGACTTGGCCAAGAGAAGACCCAAATGATTTAATCAGTTTCCTCTGTGCCTCAGTCACGAAGACCTGTGTCCCTGGGTGCTGCCTTAAAGGATCCCTGCAGTGACTCAACTACCACAAACCTGGCATCCCTTTCCTGCTGCTCTGCCCACCCAGGTGCCTGCCATTGGGTCACAGGCCCTGCTGCAGGTCGGGATCATGCTCCACAGCTAAGCAGTAAGTAACTAAAGCTCCAAGTGCCCTGCTAACAGAGCGTCACCCAAGCATAATCCAGGCCCTGACTCAAATTGACAGGGACAGGTTGGACTCTGAAATAATCTCTTTAAATAGCAGCAGCCATCTCTTTCAAAGGCACTTCCCCCCCAGCCAGCGCTCAGAGCTGCTTACAGCACGTCACTCACTATTTCCCACCCAGGCAGTGCAGAGCTGACACTTCTGACAGGCAAGTGTGTCCCCTGCCACCAGTCTCCCACCTTTGCTTTGCACCAGGAATTACAATGAATTTTGCAGCACAGTTTCTCTACTTCAGAGTGTTAAAATACAGAAGTCCCAGGGACCGTCCCAGGGAAGACGAAGACTACGACCCTTTCTGGCAAAGGTTGGAGAATATTGCTGTCTGACTTCTAGCTAGAGCGCTTCTTTATCCCCCTCAGGGGTCACGGTCAGCCCTTGGGGTCCACCCAGGGCCATGCCCACGGACATGACAACCCCTGGACCCCTCCTGCCTCCTTATGGTGTTGTAGTTGGAGTTTTGCTTCACCTCGTTGTTTATTTAGTCGCTGTGCTATATAGGTAATGCTTTCATTTTCTTTTCCTTATTTTCTCAAAAAAAAAGTAAAACAACCAAACAGGGTTTTTTTGGTAATATTCCAATATCTCCTACGGTTCTGTGGGAACGAGTTGCTCTTCGTGTCATGCACAGGAAGAAATGAAGATTTTAATACTTTTAGCCTGTGGAGTTCAGCTTTTTTATTTCCTCATGAGTGCAGTATCAGAAATAACCCTGGACGGGCCAGTGAACTGCTGAAATTTATCTTTGGATAGCCTGTGTCAAATTATTACAGGTGTTCTGTGATTGTTATGGTGCTTATGGTGGTCTTGAATTCCTGTTTTCAGGCTTGGATGGTGAAGACTGAATTTCAGAGTCATTTAGTGCCCTTGTGTAGCATGAGGTGGGAGTGTACAAACACATGGCACAGTTGTGTTGTGCAATCTAGTTGTTTACTCCCCTAATTTTATTATCTGGACACCACTAACAAGTTCACAATACGGTTTTGCCAGATATGGTACAAACAAGGGAAAATTCTTGTTTCTTGCATCCTCCAAATAGTTGCAGATGTTGTTAATATTTAAAACATAAATTGTTTCAGTGACCTCAATGCTGTTAATAAACCCTCATGGAGCATCAAAGGGGAAGACAAGATCCCAGTTCTGCACAAGTTAAATGGTTTGCCTAAAGTTGTACATGATGTGACCTGTTCTGCAGTGAACTGTGAATCTTAAACCAGTCCCTTCAGCATAGGACCACTCTTGCCTCTACTTTGGGTTATGCTATTTGCTCCTTACTACAAATGAATTATGGAGCTATGTTAGTTACCAGAAAACCTCAAAACTTTGGACACATTCAACTTAGGAAAAAAGTTTAATTACTTGAAGAGTTTTAACTGCCAAACTGTGTGCAGTGTTTGGCAGTGATCCTTTGACATTCACAGCTGTGAATGTCCTGTAAGAACTTTTGAGAGGGATGGGTCTGTGTGAGGGAGAGTTGGTTACCTCTGCTTCAACACCTTCCACAAAGGGTGGCCTTCTGAGTTCTTGTTTTCTGATGACTTTTTCTAATGTTATGTATTTAGCAGCTGACACCCGGTTGCCATTGCCAGCAGTAAGCAATGACATTTACTAAGTGTGTACAGAAGACTGGCAATGGATTATGACCACAGATGAAGGTGGTCAGGCTAGTGCTAGGCTCAGGCTCTGGTAAATCTGACTTACTAAAAGTAAGGAGAGGTTTTATCAGAGGTGGTAACACAGCTTGATTGTTTCTTGCATGAGCCTGAGCTTTCTTTGTATTTGTTGCTGGTGTAGCATCACATGGTTTTGTCAGACCTGTATACGGTGAGTAGAGTTATAGACCCACTCAATCTCAAGTCTTGTTTCTTACACAGCTGTCTGTGTTGGATGTCACAGTCCATACACTTTTGTCATACAGGCTTGTTACTAAGCCCTGATCTCTTTGTCTTTAAGACACACTGATAAGTCACCCTGCGGAAGTCTTAGGCAAGTCACTCGATCTGTCTGTGCCCCAGTTTCTATCAATAAAGTTGAGCTAATATTTGCTCACTTTGTCTTTCTGTTTAGGAGAAGAGGTTGGTGATTCTTATGTGATTTAGGACCAATCAGACTGGATAGGGTTTGGGCATATAATTGCCAGACATGCGTTTTAAATTTCCATCCTGTTGGAGGTATACAGTCTCAAATGGTTGTCTCTAAGTATTAGTGTTACACAAAATACTGATAATTCAAGAAATTAATATGTGAGTGTAGTATTTGATCTGTTTTAACTGTATTGTCAAAGAGAGATCTAGATGTTCCTTCCCTTTGCCTGGGGGAATTTACTTTTCACCCTGCAGTGCTCCTCCCAGGGCACTCAGGCACTGTACAGTGCAGTATAGTATTCTTGGCAGTGAAGACAACTCCTGTTAAGATACTGCTTGCCATTTTTATTTCAGCAAGCCTCAATTTTTCTACCATTTGTCTTTCATAAAGTCCTGCTTGCACAAGTTGCTGAGATGCTTTTAAGGATTGCTGCTATTGCAGCATTTGGATGTGATTGGGACAGGGAAAATGGTAAAAGAGGAGTTGGGATGGAACAGGAATGTTAAGGAGCTATTGGGAAAGGGGATTGCAACAAATGAGGAAGATATCTGAGGCACATGGAAGGCTCATGCATGCAGAAGGGTCAGAGGAGAGAGCACAGGGACATGGAATTATAAGGATTAATGGAGCTGGTGAAGTTCTAGGTAAAAGGGATTTGGATGAGGGAAAGGGCACTCTGTCATATCCTGGGATTACCTCTTTCTCACTCCTTTGAGAGCAGATCCCAGCCCCAGTCACATTGCAGTCATAAGCTTAGCAGACTGCTACCTGCAGCAGGCTGCTCTCCCTGCCTCACCCCCCTGTACATGATACATCTCTGCTCAACACTTTCAGGAAAGAGGCAGAAGTGACTTTCAGGGGTTAACTTTTTGTTGTAATAAGTATTCTGAACTTGCAGGACCTGAGCCCGTTTATTCATAAAGGAGACAACAAGTATGTCTAAAACTATATCTTACTAATGTCTGTTGGTCAGTGTGCTCTAGGAAGGTGTTCCTGGAGCCCAAAGATGGCAACATATAGGTATGAGCTTAAGAAACCCTTACAGCCAAAACATTAAAAAAGAAGGAAATAAAAAATGTGCATATAGAGAAAATGTGCATATGTGTGCTGATGAGATAATTAAAGGCTGTTCATTGAGATGGTTTGAAGTGGTATTAAAGCTTCACATTTTGCCACTGATCAACCTAAGTTGGGCATTTGAGTTAGAAATTCTTGTGGCATAGGTCTTTAAAGATGGTAAAATATTCTACAGAACTTGTATCACACAGTCAGTGCCTCTCAATGGTGTGGATGATTGTGAATGCCGATGATAAAAACTGCTGGAGAAGTGATGAAGAAATGCCGAGTTTTCAGAATTATACTAAAATTTGTTTCCTTTTGTGACAATTAAATTTCCATCTGTGAAGTAGTACAGGAACATGGGAATGTATGTCCGTAGTTCCAACTTCATGTCTACCTCAAAATGTGTTGCTGTGACTCCTTTTTAAAGACTAAAAAGCTATAAAGTATAAAAAGCTGCCAAATGGGCCAAATTCTGATGTTGGGTATGTCTGCAATCAAAATGGCAACACTTGGTCAGGCCAAAGGGCAATCTACCTCTATATCTTCTCTAATGGTGGCCAATAACAGGTGCCAGGAGAAAAATAAAAGCCACTTAAGACGCCTTCTCTCATATGCTCTCCTGGAGTCTGACAAGAGAGTGCTTGGGGGCTTTCTGAATCACAGATTGATCTTTGAATGATGTGTTTATTGGTCACTAATTCCATTTAGTTGCACAATTATTTTAAGAGCCCATTTATATTGTTCATGAAGCCCTCTGGCAATGAGTCCTGAGAGCTAAGTATCTTCTTTAAGAAGGCAGCTTTTAAGTTTTATACCTGATACTTTCATATGATCTCTCCCTAACATAATACTGGGAGAAAGAGTGACTAATCCTTCACAATCTGCTGTTCCCTGGATGTCCAGGGCTTTGCAGCTTTTTTACTCCTTCAGTTTTAGAAGCTGAAGAGATCCAGTACATCACTTTAATCTCTTTACTCTGTTTTGTGGATCCTGATGGAGGCAATCTAAATGTGCTTCACCCGATGGAGACATGTAACTGTTCCATCACTGCAGGATAACTGCTTGGACACTTCTTTATCTGTATAATTAGGCAACATTGGTGGCCTTTAGGTATAGCATGCACTACTGCTTTTTGTCTTCCCTAAATTATTTTTGCTGGGTTTACTATTTTCTTAGTTTATTAATATTACTATTTTTCAAACTTTTTTTCCCTAGTGCTGTTTAACTTGATGAAAATTACCAGTATGTTCAAAAAAACCAAACTAGAAATAGAAAAATTATTCATTCCGAGTCATTGCTTTTTATCAGTCTAAGAATACATTTCAGTACACACTGTCTTTGCATTGACTTTGAGGCTTTAAATATGTAAAGCTATCTGCTTAAACAAATTATAATTTTTTTCTTGTGCCTTAATTATTTATGGAATGTCTGCATATGGATCTTCTCTTTTTTTTTCCCTCATAGTTATGCTGAGCAGCTGTTCTTGAAAAAGTAGGTTTATAAATTGCATTTTCATGTTTGCTTTTACTAATCATTTTAAAGGTAAAATGTTGTAATTTATAACCATATAACAAAGCTTGCCAGCTGGGTATTTGTTTTATGTCTGGAAATAAACAGACTTTTTGATGAAAACTTTCCTAGACAAAGTCCAAAAAAGGAAAAGCTCCTTTTGAAAGGAGCAGTGTTTTATAATGCTGGGGTTTGTATTTAGATTGGCTCAGATATCTGGAGGGCATGATTGCTGGAATAGAGGCTGTATTTTGTTACTGTGCATGAGAAGTTACTTGCTGTCTTTTTGTTAGTACTTGCATGGTTTGCTGCCTGCTTTGGCTATTCCTGCAAAACAAATCCATACAGAGGTGGTCTCTGCCAAACATATGGACTGCCTTTGCAGCAAGACATTCTTTTGACCCAAGAGGGTCATTACTTGTCCATTTGTGATATCAAATCCACTGTCTACATGGGGAGTTCGAAAGCTCTGTGGGAGTGTATGGAACAGCCAGGGGGGCTCAATATGGAAAAATGTCTTTTACTAATGTAAGTGAAAGATATGGGTATAGGAGGAGAATCAAAATTATTCTGAAAGTGCATACAATACGTATATGTACAATAGCATGATGATATTCCCTTGGTGAAGAGGCTGCTGACCTTTGAGATGAAAATGGATGATAGTTTTCATATTAAATATTGAGATAGTAGTATTTCAGATGTGCTTTAAACCTAGCTCAAGCTTGAAAAGCTTGTACATATTTTACAGCTGCTTGACTTTTGTTCTTCTTTTCCGATGGTCACAAGGTTTTGCCTTCGTCAGGGTCCTGAGCAGATACTCACTATTCATGAGTGTAGTGCTGCAGATCAAAGTCCAAGAATTTGATTTACTTCCCTCCTTTTTTTTTTTTTCCTACCAAAAAACCCCCATAACAAAACAAAGGAAATTCAAAACTAGGGCAAAAAAATCAATATCCCATTTTGGTCTTTCTAGTTGCAGACAAAAATATTTGATAGCACTATTGTGGTGAAGCATTACCCTGTCACTTGTACTTTCTCAAGGGATCCTGCTGCATCAATGGACTTACAATGGTCGTCTTTGGCTGGGTTTTTTTAAGAACTTCTTTAGTTCATAGCAACAGATGCAATGAAAAATGAGTATTTTTCACCCATCTCAAAATGCCAGTCAGTAAAAAAAATTGACCCAGAAAAATCACAAATTTTTTATCTGCCTGGTTTTTTTGCCC